>CABIKL010002943.1:0-11715 GCA_902196195.1 Aptinothrips rufus | reverse complement strand
CCCACCCCACCCCACCCCACCCCACCCCACCCCACCCCACCCCACCCCACCCCACCCCACCCCACCCCACCCCACCTGCATGCCCTGACCAGGCCAGGGGTATGGAGTGTGATAGAATGGAATAGCTATCTATCGCCCATCTCTAATAGCTCCGCGGTGCAGCACCTCGCCGACACGCAGCAGCTCTGATGATGGCCTGGTTCGGAGCAGAGCAAACTCTGGACCATTATGCGGCCCCAGGTAGCAGCAGAGGGCAGAACAGGACAGGGAGCCTCAATGCCCGCCGGGCAGTCTCCCCAACTAGATTGTTTTATGCTCACCCAGCCTCTTTGTTATGAGAGTAAGCTGCTGACGTCAGGGATAACATGACACGAGCGGGCAGCAGAAGATAAGTAGGATCAGAGCGGGATGCAAAGAAAATAACCGAGTGGAGTTAGAAACGAGCCTACACTCTAAATGTCAAGTAACCTTTTTGTTCGGACTTAGTAACAATTGCAAACGTAACTAGTAGTGACAATTTTGTTCTACTTGACCATACAATTTTTACGTAATTGTTTCTACATCGTTACAAAATTGTTACTAATTCTAGTTATGAGTAAAATTGTGACTAACTACGAACAAGAAAGTAACCAGACATTTAGAGTCCTGGCGGCCTGTTGTTGCAGCCCCACTGGTCGTGTGGCAGCCCGCAGAGCAGTCAGCCCCAGCGGGTCCCCCGGGCACCGTCCCCTACAACGTCATGACCCTGCTGCCCGTGTCTGGATCCAGCCCTGAGGCCTCAGCTTCCCTGTCAGTCGGTGGCAGTAAGTATACCAGTCTTATTTGCAAACACCTGAATTATTCATGCGACTTTTATACAGTACGTCTTAGAGCCCTAGGGCCGACAGTGAGACGAGTCAAATTTGCCATAACAACGCTATACCTCGCTACCTTTTAAGTCTGATTTCACTGCCTTCCAAGTTATTTTTCTGATCAAACCTATCCAACGTCCATGACTGTTCTGACTTGTATAATGTGATCAACAACAGTTTTAGCTCGTCCCTAAAAAAGGTTAATACATTCTTTAAAACTTTCTTAAGGAATGAACGCGGAAGACGTCAGCGTGCTAATCATTTGTTTTCCTTTCCAGAGAAAGAGAGCGCCGCTTCCATCCGGGCCCGGCAGCGGCAGCGGGAGCGAGCAGAGGGTAAGTAGCACAATGACGTCACAGTCCACCAATCAGGGGCACCGGACTTATTAAGCAGTCATTCGCGTGTAAGGATTTGAACGTAGATAAACCGAAAACAAAAATATACTTCTATAAGTTTATCAGAACACAGTTGAAAAAAATTGCCAACGATCTTCGTAAATTTACAGCACATTCTGAAGAGTTTTCTATCACTGTTTACAATAATTATGTGTCCGTAGATTTCGGATTGAAGGAGTAATTCTGTAATCATCACGAACACGTTCCAAAATTACTTCGCGACATCCGATCCCAGCAATACCTGTTGTAAAGTTACGAAGAATCTATTATCAAAACATAGCCAACGATCTTCGTTAATTTACCACACTCTTCTTACAGTGTGCTGCAGCGCGTTCAATTCTGTATTCAGTCCCAAATCCCTTCTTTTCACACGATCCCTACGTATTATTCTGGGGCAGCCCACGCATCCCGACCCGAATGGTGCGCTTCATTGTATCTGTAGCTTTATCCCGTTTTTTCCAGCGGCTGGTCTCCAGAAAGCTGCAGGTGTGTCACTGAGAGCGTCCTCCCGCTGCGGCATCCCGGCCCAGCTCGGCGTGGAGGCCGCCGCCCCCGCCGCCCCCGCCAGCGCCAGCTTCTCCGCCGCCGCCCCCGCCATCGAAATCCGGCCCCTCCAGGCGACCTTCTCCGCCCCCTCCATCGACCTCAGGCCCGCTGGAGCCAGCCTCTCAGCTTCAGCTAGCGCCCCGATCCCATTTGCTGCACCTCCCAGTGCCAGCATCTCTGCGCAGACACCCTCTATGGACGTCAAGCCCATCAAGGCCAGTTTCTCCACCACGGCATTTAACAAATTTGCACCTGCTCCTCTGGGTGGCAGCTTCTCGGCATCAGTTCCCACCATCGACATCAAGCCGATCAGGGCGACATTCTCAGCTCCTGCCATCAACTACTACCCCATCCAGAACAGCTTGTCTGCCTCTGTCGCCGCCCCCGCGGCTGCCCCCGCACCGTGCGGTGGCAGCGTCAGCTTCGCTGCAGCCGTCCCTGCCCCCGCGCCCGCCCCCGCACCGTGCCCCGCCCCAGCAACCAGCCTAGCGGCGCGCTACTCGTCCGGTCTGAGCGACATGGTGGTGTCTCCGGTGAGGACGGGGGGCTCTCTGTCCTCGACGGGGGCCTTCAGCTCGCTGGCGGGGGCCCTGGAGGCTGCTAACCCCATCCAGCAGACCACCGTCGTGCTCACCCCGGAGAACGTCAACGTCGTGGACGCGCGCGACGGTCTCCTGGCCTCAGGGTCCCAGTGGACGCGGAGCGGGCAGCGCGCCGCTGGCCTCTCGCTCGGCCAGAGGACGCTGAACAGCGCCACGGAGCTGGCGTCCATGGTGACCAACGTGGGCCTGAGCGCCGCCCGCGACGCGATGAACACCGGCAGGCTGGCGGCCACCTCCAGCCTCAACCTCGCCGACCAGGCCTTCAACCGCGCCACGGGGCTGGCCTCGGCGGCGGCGCGGGAGCAGATGAAGGCCGCGGACCAGACGGCCCAGTTCCTCGACCCGCCGGGCTTCACAGGGTCCCCCTCGTCCCCCTCCACGCAGGGCCGCGACGCGGCGAGGCTCTTCCCCGAGGTGCTCAGCTACAGCGTCATGAACGACGGCCAGCCCTTCCCGTCCTTCCGCTCGGCCGAGGAGCAGCCCCGGGCCTCGCGCAGCACCGCGGACACCTCCTCGCCCGACATGCGTTCCGCGGACTCGCAGCGCGCGGCGCGCACCCAGGAGGCCGTGCAGGCGGCGCTGAGCCGAGACCCGAGCGCCATGTCGCGGGACGGCTCCATCGGCATGGACCTGGCGCGGTACTCGGTGCGGAACGACAGCGAGGCTCGCGGCCTGCTCGACAGGGTGGAGGACGCGGCGGGGAGCGCGGGCCACAGCGTCGCGCAGGGCGTGAAGACCGGCGTGCAGGCCGTGCAGCACGCCGCCAGCGCCGCGGCGCACAGCCTCAGCCACGCGGCCCAACAGATCGCCGGCCTCGGGCACTCCGCGGCGGAGGACGTCCGGGCGCACGCCCAGGCGGGCAGGGGGGTCCTGCAGGACACCATGCAGGCGGCCTCGAGCGTGTCGGAGGAGGCGGCACAGGAGCTGAGCGGGGCGGCCGGCCAGACTGCTGAGGAAGTGGCCCGGGCCCGCGCCGCCGCCGTGCAGAGAGTTCAGGGCATGGCGGAGCCCGTGAAGGGCGCCGTGCAGGACGTGGCCGACCAGGTGCAGGGCTCCGTGCAGGATATCAAAGGGTCGGCGCAGGCCACTGTCCAGGAGGCGGCCGACCGGGTGCGCGACCAGGTGCAGAGTATCCAGGAGGCCGTGAAGGGCTCGGTGCAGGACGTTCAGGCCGTGGCGAGGGACGCCATAGTGGCCGCGGCCTCGAAGGGCGCCGGCAAGGGCCAGCAGATGACACAGGGCGCGCTGGACGCGGCGAGGGAGGCCGTCGACGCGGCCGTGGACAGGGTGCGCCTCGCCATGGCCAGCACCGGGAAGGGCGCGTCCTCGATGCGCAGCACGGTGGCACAGGGGCTGGGTACAGCAGCGGCCAGGGGGCTGGGCTCGCTGAGACAGGCCTACCAGGGCAACCAGGACTACCAATCCTACCCCCGCCAAGGCTACTCCAACTACAACCAGGGCTTCACCAGCTACCCCAGCGGCCAGCGCTACCAGCAGGGCTACCAGCAGGGCTACCCGGACAGCTCAGCTTTCGGACAGGCAGGCTTCCCGGCTCGCTTCCAAAGCAATCAGGGCTTCCAAAGCAATCAGGGCTTCCAGACCAATCCAGGCTTCCAAAGCAATCAGGGCTTCCAGACCAATCCAGGCTTCCAGAGCAGCTCCGGGTTCCAGCAGACAAGTCCGGGCTTCCAGACGAGCTCTGGCTTGCAGAGTCCGGGCTTCCAGACCGGCTCTGGCTTCCAGACCAGTCCCGGCTTTCAGACCAGTCAGGGCTTCCAAAACAACCAAGGCTTCCAGAGCAACCCTGGCTGGCAGGATGCGGGCCGTCCCAGCGCCTTGTCCGAGCAAGCGGCAGAGCAAGCCATCGACGGCATCGCGTCGGAGGCGGAAACAGCCGGCCTAGGGGCGGCCAGGGGGGCAGCTAGGGAGGCCGTCACCGCGCCCCGCGCACCAGGCATCAGCTTCGCCAACATTGCCATGAGCGCGATGCCCTTCGGCTCCGTGGGAAGGTCAGCGGCGGGATTCGGTCTCGACGTGGCAAACCAGGCGCTCAGTCCCCTGCCCACCTACAGCAACCAGCCCATGACGCAGCCCAGTGGACAGCCCATGGGACAGTCCACGGGGCAGCAGTCAATGGGGCAGCAGTCCATGGGACAGCAGTTCATGGGACAGTCCATGGGACAGCAGCCCATGGGACAGTCCATGGGACAGCAGCCCATGGGACAGCCCATGGCTCAGTTCGGTAACCAGCAAGTCGTTCAGCCCCTGTACAACTCGCGTGTCATGTAAGCCTAACGCTTCAGGAAAACTACCCAATCCATCTTCTTTTGGTACAAAAATAAAACTTTCTGATGTGTTTGTGATACTAAAGTAAAACGTTTAAAATGTACAAAGCCTCTAACGAATAAAAAATATTCGTATTAGCATCTAGTCACATTAAATTAGTTACCTGAAGTGTAATGGTCAGAAGTCAAAAATAAATTGTATCGCTGTTGCTCAGTTGCGCAACAGTTTTTTAATAAAAATCCGTTTTGAAAAAGTACAAACATTTTGCGTGCCTGAAGTGGGCTTTTAAAATTTTATGTACATATGAATGTAAATATTTATAATTTATTAAAATCTTTAAAAATGTTAACAAAAATCTAATCTGAATATTCTCCTGTAGTTCCTTACACACGAAGAAATGTTCGACACAAGCACGTCGGGTATACAAGAATATTCACGTATAATAGAGTAGAAATGGAGGCAAAGATACGATCTCCTTGGTTTTAAACTGCGAAGAGGAGAGGAAGATTGCTCGATTAAGAAACAGGAACACGCAGCACGTGTCACAACGTGTTTTAATTAATATAGGTCTAAGAGTTTTCCGTGAAGATCGTGGGAACACAGTCAGCTCTTTCGTGTGGGCCGGCCAGAAATTTCACTTTTCTTGCTCCTTCCCTGTTTTTATGTCCCCGATTAATTAAAAAGACCGTCAGTTTGCTCCATAAGGGTGAATATTCCACTTTCTCCAGAAATAATGCAAGTTGATCGAAACAATCCAAAAAGACATATTTCTGTCGTTTCAAACTGGGTTTTCAATCATTGCTATTGGTCTCTACAAAAAAGAGACAGAATGCAGAAAAGCTATTCGCTAGGAGTCGCGTACTCCTCTGATAAAGGGCTTCACTGAGCAGCAGCTTGAATTTCCTTGGGGCCTACTGCAGATTATTACCGGCAGCTACTTGCGAACACACATCACTTGGGAAGCAGCCCAAGTGGCAGTTAGTCGACAAGTAAAGCGGACATCAAACGACAGTGAGCTCTTTTACTTCCTTCGAATCCAAGCGAGCCCTACTCGTCAATTGAACTGCTACTTCATTTCCACGAGCATCTTGACTCGATCAGCTGCGGGCTTGCAGGTCGCTGCCCCTTGCGTGGTTGAGGAGCGGGAGAGGGAGAGGGGGGGGGGGGGGGGCTTGCAGCTTGTCCGCCTCGAGGCTGGAATTTGCGAAAGTGCAGGTAGTGTCTTAGTCGGCACCACGCATAGAAGGCTTGTCAGCGCAAAAGCGCTCGGTTTTCTCCCTTCCCCGCTCTTCTCTCTCCTGCGTCTTCCCTTATCCCCCTTCCCTCCTCTCCATCTCCTTCTCCCTATTTCACATCCCCCTCCTCTCAACCCCCCTTTCTGCACTTAACTCTAATTTCTGCCCCGTGAGAGCCATCTTCATGGTGAGAGGCCGTCCACAAATGACGTCACATCTTTGAGGCGGCAGGGGGTACGAAGAGAAGCGGCAACTTCCTATTTACATATAGGGAAGATAAGGTAAGTGATGATTGCGAGACCCAGGGGTTGGGGGGGGGGGGGGGGGGGGGGGGGGGGGGAGGGCTGGATGGTATTAGAGAGTCACGAGCAGACCGAAGCCGAGACGTCATTAAGAAAAGTGGCGTCATTGGCTTTGTTAGTTTGATGAAAGCTTTTAGGAAAAACAGCAAATATTTCAATGTGCGACAGTAGCTCTGATTCAGGACAAATGCTTTAAAGAAGCACAGTGTTTACGGACTGCTTTTAAAGTCCCAATCAATCGGGCCAGGAATGACAAAGAGAATCAAACAGCAGGTGGCAGACGGGTAGGGGTTGTTCGCTCCCCTTCCCTTGCCTCCTGCCCTGCTGCGACTCCTTGCGACTTGTTTGCGCTTCCCTGGCCGAGAATAATGGCGTCCGTCGACGACACCGGGGGGGGGGGGGGGGGGGGGGGGAGTCTCCACCTTCACGTGCCCACACAGAGAAATCAAAACGCTGATTCGAGGGCGACCAAAACCGAAAAAGGTTTTTTAAAAAAAATAACTGCGATGGTCTTTCTCCATACCTATTATGAAATGACTAGGACACCGTCAAATTTTCATCATATTTTTTTGCAAACTCGGCTACCTTGAAGCCGTACAATGAGTTGTACAATGTAACCGAGTGATTGGAAGCTTAAATAGCGATCATTCCTGTGCCGCAATGACCCGCACCAAATCTTCGAAAGAACTGTATTGAGCATCACCAAGCCAAACTACGCCAGGCCAATGCCCAAACTAATGTATCCTCTCGTACGCGAGTGATGTATTCTTTTGCATTCTGTTGTATTCTTTTGTATTCTCTTGTATGCGTGCGGTGGGGAACTGTCCGAGACGTCCAGCAGACAGACGCGACGTCACTGGCCAGGGCAGGGGTGTGTCCAGGCTGCTGTCCGTCAGCGGAGCGCAGCCGACTATAAGACCCGGATACGCTCCTGATCACCGGTCAGTCCCTCGCCGCAGTCCTTCTAGTTACAGTGCGTCCTCGCAGTCCGACCTCTAAGGATACCGCTGCAGCCACGAGGTGAGTCCAGGTCCACCCTCGTCCCGTGTTACCAAGGGGCCGTTCATAAACCACGTGACCGATTTCAGGCCGCCTTTGACCCACCCTCCCCCCCTTACGTGACCAATCTAACCTAACCTCACCATGTAGTGGGGATAGGGCCGTGACATGAGGCTAACTACCCTCCCCCTTAAAATCGGTCACGTAGTTTGTGAACGGCCCCCAACGTCGGTTCGGTGAAGTGCAATTTTAGTTTACGATTCCATGGTATAGTTCTACTTACAACAAAAGGCTTGGAAGTTTGGCGTTATTTTGTACAGAAGCGGAAGAAAGTGATTTAGAACTCCATCTGACCGACGAAAATATCAGGTGTACCGATCTAGGCCAGATAGTCAATTCAGTCATTATTTTGACAAAAATTCCATGGCAATTTTTCTTCTTTTTTTTACAACGACGTCGGCTAGTTTTTGAAGACAGTGTCGTCATTGTCACTCGTGTTATGTGTCACAGCAAATTTGAACCTATATGACGATTCCCACGTCACATACGACAAACGCGTGTCGTTTAACTGAAATCAAAATTTTTGTCGTCATAAGTGACTACAAATTTTTACGGTGGCCTACTGTGATGATGAGAGGACCACAGTCTAGCCAACACGGGGATAGTGGGCGCACAAAGTGAAGTTTCACACGCCGAAGACTTAGGCCCAGCGCCCCGACGAACGCTGAGCCCTGACCTGACCGCCAGGCCGCGCGTGGCGGCGTGGGCGGGGCTGTCAGGCCTCGCCTGCAGGGGCGTGGCGGGGCGTGGCGGTGCGTGGCGTGGCGTGGCGTGGCGTGGCGTGGCGCTGTAGGAAACACGGGCTTTGCTTTAGGATGCTGGAAAGCGGCGTGTGAATTTTGCATCATAAACCGTACCGCGCCGAGGGGCGGTAGGGATCAGACCACAAGACGTAAGGTAGCCAACAGTGGCCCACACTCAGATACCACGGAGACAACACACGCAATGAATTTGTACACAATTTTGTGCGCACTGTTAAAACCTTACAAAGGATTTCTTCATAATACGAAGGATGTGCTTCGTATTGCGAAGAATTCTGAGCATACGTAAGCTTATGAATAATTTTCTTCATAAGCTATGAAGAATTTTCTTTGTATTACAAAGAATTTCTTCATATTACGAAGAAAAAATTCTTTGTACTATGAATGCTTAAAATCCTTTGTAAGGTTTTAACAGTGCGAGCATTTGTACAAGGTTAATCCCACGCTTCATGCGCACGGTTTTGCGCATATCACACGCACAGAACGGCGACGCAGACGTCATCATTCAAGACTGACCCTGAGAATTGTACCAAGTAAGTATCCGTGTAGTACAGCCAGGCCTTATAAACCAAGGATTTGATTTGTTTTTGGCGTGGACAGCGCGGCGCGAGCATGGACGAAGTGGCTGGGCCCGGCTCGAGGATCGCCCGCGTGCTTCCGCCCAAGTCACCGTCACAGCTGCATCCCCAGCTTCCCCGCCAGCTGCCCCGCCAGCCGCCCCGCCAGCCGCCCCGCCAGCTGCCCCGCCAGCTGCCCCGCCAGCCGCCCCGCCAGCCACCCCACCAGCCACCCCGACTAGCAGCCACCCTCCTCGCGGTGCTGGTCGTCTGGTGCCGCCCCTGCGACGCGCGCATCGTGTACCAGCACCCGGCCGCCCCCGCCCTGCCCGTCGCCACCTCCACCGAGAGGGTCATGGTCGTGGTGGCGCAGAGCATGGGCCACCGCAGGTACAGTACAAATCCCTCAGGGTACCTTGAAATTCAAGGATGGTGCATTTCAAGCACGCGGCTAAGCTTAAAAGCTTGAAATTAGCCACCCGTCCTTGGATTTCGAGAATCGTTTATACCGTGCTGGCTTTCGTGCATGTGCTCTCGGTTCCGCCATCTTACATTTTCCGTTTCGTATAGTGAGAGTGGTCACGTTGCCGCCCTCTGAAGCGGGGCAGAGGCAGCCGGGTTCGGACTACCGTAACGGACGTGCAAGTGAGACATACTCCTTCGGAGCTTGTGCGAATTAGAGTAGGACAGACGGTCGGTATCTCCGCCCCTGCATCTCACTCACACACACACAAACTCCACAAGATTCTATCTCACTCGCGCGGGGGGAGGAGCCAGCAGACGACGCGACGCGCGACACGACGGGACATCCACTGGGCCGTGACAAACGGTCGCGTGATGAATTGCTCTCCTGATTGCAGGCCACATTCAGCACCCATCAGCGCGCTGCACGCTCTCTCCTCCGTGCCCAGCGGGACCCGCGGGACCCGCGGGACCCGCGGCGACTGGGAGGGGGAGGGGGAGCCCGAGCCCGCGGCCAGCACCGCCACCCTCACCCTCACTCCGACGGCCGGTAAGGAGTGGCGACAACTGAACTCGAGCCGCCAGAGCGTCTGCGAAAAACGATTTTGTTTTAGATCTTGGATGGCTATGGCTGATGAGGTGCCTTGGAGGGTAAGGATTTTGGCCAAATTTTTTTTTCGCGAAGAATATTGATTTTTAGAGGTCGCGCAATCACCTTCTGTATCGCAGCTTTTTCTGAGCGTGACATGGATTTTTTTCTGATTGAAAAATTAAAATTGTTCATGTTATTGCAGTTCAATTTCACCTAACATATTTAAATTTTGAACGTGAACTATATTTTTTAATGAATTTGAAAGTTGGTGGAAACTTAAAAAAGGCGAACTTTCATAAATTGACTTCATGAAAAAAATACAACTAAAAGTAAGAAAATTTAAGTGTTTTATGAAATTTTTCGTGAAAACAACTCTTAATGCCAGTTTCGTGCGATTTAATGTGCTACGACGGTTACAACGCTAAGTCCGACTCTAAAGGCCACAAGGACCCATGAGGTTATCCACCTATCCTTGGATTTCAAGAGATCGTATTCACCGGGCGGACGGCCTTCAGCCTGTGGAACTGAGGGTGGGCCACCCGCTGCACAGCCTTCAGCCTGTGGAACTGAGGGTAGGCCACCCGCTGCACAGCCTTCAGACTACTGTCAGAGAATTATCTACCTAATCAATCCTGTACAGTCAGTAAACCTCCATAAATACACTGGAAAAAACAAAAAATTAAAAACTGTAATTTTTTAAAATACTTAGCTTCAACATGGCGACAGAGAGAGTGCCCAACATGGCTTCAATTATCAAAACTAGAGTTAGTATGTTTTGTAGAAGCGTAGCTTCGCTATTCTACTTAAAAGTGTAGCAGCTGCACTTCTGTTATTCCCGTACAATCATCAAACATGGGCTGAACAGGAGTTGGAGCTTTCTCTTCTCCAAGCCTGTAAAAGTCACATCTTTGAGGAGGAGGGTGCCCACCTTCCCTCCAGACATATGACTGTGCTCCGCTGTGCTCTGTTGGCAGGCGCGACGGGGAAGTGGCTGCCGCGCGAGGACAAGGGCGGCGGGCCGTGGCAGCAGAGCCTGGTCCAGGGGAGGCTGCGGGAGGACGCCGTCGTGCTGCAGTGGAAGCGCGCGCAGGACGAGAGGACGCTGCTACAGGAGCAGCGCAGGGCCGGGCAGCAGGAGCAGAAGGAGGTGGCCGACCAGCAGAGAGGCGACAAACGAAAGAGGGACGAGGAGAGGAACGAAAACGAACTTGGTGACGAGAAGGAGGAGGAGGAGCAAAAGAAGAGAGTGACGACTGACGAGCACCACGAGCAGCAACATCAGGAGAAGGCCGAGGAGAATCCGGATGCGAAGACGAGCGAGAGAGAAGAAGAACAAGAAAAACAAGAGGAGGAGAAGGAGGAAGAAGAAGCACAAGCGCCGCCGCCCGGCAGGAGGAAGCTGGCTCCTCGACATCGAGTGCGGAGCCTCCTGGCTGACTTGCAGGCTCTGATGCAGGTGAGTCTTGGAGGCTTGGGGATTGGCTACAAATTATGCTAGACGAAATTGGTCAGTTTCTGACCGCAGTCCACCTCTTTAGAAGACTAACTTAACTTCACAGCAATTTTAGTGTTTGGCCGGAAGGCGGGAGCATCCTCCCCCTTCCACCCTACCGCCTTCAACAGTACGTATTCTATGAACGGACCATTTCCATCACCTAGGACAGGATGAAAAATAAAGAAACTCCGTTCCGTTACCTGGCGAATGACATTACAAGCTTCTCGCGCACTGTAAAAAATACTAGTTTTCGTGAGCCCTTCCCTGGGAACACGTGGGGAACTTCCAACGATTTCGACAAGGCCGTCCACCCGACCCCCGCCGATTTCGGTCATATTTGGTGAAAAGTGGTCTCATGGTGTCCTTATGACTCCCCTAAAATGAATTTACCGAGAAAAATTTTGTCGCTTAATTATTCCAGTTTTTCGATTTTTCGATTTTTTTCAGTTTTTTCGCTACGAAACTGGTATATTCTTGCCACCGAGCAAAGTAACCGTTCCAAACCTTTCCAATTTCCGTCTCAGTATGAAAAATGTGTGCTGAATCCAAATTTCACCTCCGTTTTTAAGTAT
>CABIKL010002942.1:0-11716 GCA_902196195.1 Aptinothrips rufus | reverse complement strand
GATTTCCAAGGTGTGTTTTCTCTGGGTGGAAAGTATTTCCCAGGTGGGAAAAAACACAGCTAGGTTTTACACCTGGGCTCTCTCTCTCTCTCTCTCTCTCTCTGTCTCTCTCTCTCTCTCTCTCTCTCCCCCTCTCTCTCTCCCTCTCTCTTAGACATCTTGCCGTGCCGTGCCATCAATGCGAGAAAAAAGTTTTAGATTTACAAAAGAAATTTTACAACAGATTCTTCGTAAATTTACAACACTTGCTCTGAGGGAATATTGACAAAAATGCTATACAATATCTTTAGCTTGTTATTTTGAGATAACTTTAGCATCACACCCGTTATGCAGACACCTGTATTAAAACACGTGCGCAGAAAACAAAGCGTTGTGAATTTACGAAGTTCTTCGGCAATTGTTTTGACAGCACTCCTTCATAAATTTACAAAACTTTTTTTGACAGTGTGCGAGGCGCTGCACTCGCTGCACTGAGTTTGTAAGTGATTCGTATCGCCTACAAGTAGTGACAAAGTGTTAGCATGCTCCACAATGCCCAGCAAATTGCACGAGTCCCTTTCCTGGCGTCTTGACTTACTGTCGGAGAGAACAGAGTAGAAGTAGGAGATTTGAGACTTTAGTATGAGGTAGAGAACGGCAACGGGCAGGTCGAGCTTAATCCCATCGCGCTTTGTCTTTCTGTCTTCGGCCGCATTGCTCTGTCTCTCTGTGCCCACGAATACCAGACGGCCGCCCGCTGTTTACTGATTGGTGCCCTCCAGTAAGTGTACACTTCACATTTACGTCCGTATTTCGCCATAACTGCAGGCAAAATTTGAAGAAATGTTTCTCTCTCTAACGGTCAATTTGTTGCCTCGCACACACTTCTAATCAGTCATTGAGGAAAAATACGAGTCTCCTCAAGGTAGTAACACAACATGGCCGTTGGTTATCGACTGGTAAGTTAATTCTCACATCCATCCATTGCTTGTCACGTCCACCCGCTCAGCTACCGAACTGAGTTCCAATTTGGCATTCATTGGTGATGAGCATTGGCTGACCGCCAGGCGCGGCTGTCGTCAGTGTGGATGTGAATCCAAATAAGGAAAGCGTGAATAGGTTCCATTTCTCGGAGTAGTATTTAAATTCGTCAAATGATTTATAAAGCAATAAACCATGGTCAGTCGTCGTGCTGTGAGTCGTTGAGCTATTTCCATAACTCCCATCGAAACAGACTCGGCGTGTGGCGCTCTGTGGCGTGCCGCTCGTGAGGAGGAGAGGTGAAGCAAGTCAGGCCTAATGCCGCGCTCTGTGGAAGGCAGTGGGACAGGACGGCATTTCCAAAGTGGAAACGCATTCATTAATTTCTTTACGATTTGTTTTACCAGCTGTTATGCCGCGTTGTGTGCTCAGTGCTGTATCTTCCCACCGGGTGGAGCCGACCCGTAAAGGCACTGCTAGCCTCATTAGGATCCAATAGGATACTTGGGATATTGCGGAACGGAATGACCAAGCGCGGTCTTAACGATGACTTTCTGTCGTTGTTGGAGAGCGATTCGCGTGCGTTTGCAATCAATTAATTTTTTCTACACGTACAAGATTACTCCTCTGCAGCGGAATTGGAATCATTCACACTGGTGGATTTCGACCCAGACAATTCTTCACAGGCAATTTACCTGCCAACATAGCCTAGTTCAAATACTGGCTTATTCGCAGATTTGTATTTTCTTTTTATCGTGTGAAATGCTTCTTTTTTACCGTTTTTTTTTCAACATCAACTGAGGGAGCTCGAATACGCTTTTACTCATATTGCAATGACCACAAAGTTAGACGTCTTGTGCTCTGTGACGACAACAACAATAATTATCACTTCCAAGTGTTTTATTTGGCTTGCTCATTCAGCATTTCACTTTATAAAATTCACTTGTACAAAGATTTCAGTTGCCTGTAAATATACTTCAAAAACTTTAGTTTAGTCTGACGACCTGTCGCCGTGGCTAATTTTTCTTCAAGAAATGCCATCATAACTTCTGTTTTCGCGCAGCCAAGACAGTCTGTACTGTCCGGGCCCTTCAGACGCACGGAATGAGGAAGGTGTACACTGTACACTCTGCCGTCTTGGACAGAATGCGACGAGTCTGTGCCGGCGTAGACTGTTGCAAGGAAGTCAGATAACGTTACATTTTATCGTCCGAGTGCGTCTCTTCGATTCTCTCCCCTGTCATCTCTCCAGGCCTTTCCCTCCCTCCTCCTCTCCGTGCACTCCCGCCTCATGCAGTAGTAGCGATCAGCCTTCAGATTGGCGACAGTTCCCAGGCTGATCCGTCGGCGGCTAGCGGAATTTGTTTACTTCCATCCGAGTGTGACAATTATCACGCGAGATATTCCTTCCTCCGCTGATGATGCTACTGCTGCTGCCTCTGTAGCTGCTTCTGCAGAAGTATGATGCTGCTACTGCTGATGTGATGCTGCTGCTTCTACTGTTGCTGCTGTTTCTCGCACAGCTGAGACCTGACAGGAACTAAAGTATCAAGTTCCAGTGCTAAGCTCATGTTCTAGGTTCCGCAGTTTTTCGTGTCTTTTTTACAGCGGACCAACCAATTCAGCCCTTCCATGTTCTTGCGCATTCTCTTCTATGTTAGGTCCATAGCTGCTGACAGAACTAGGCAACACTACAACGTCTTTTAGTTAACCAGTCACCTAGGATGCGAGCATCCCCTGCTCGGCCCTCTCCTCCTGCAGCTGCAGGTGTGACCACAGCTTGTCAGCAGCAGGTGTGGACTGACGAATGAAGTGTCATGATTTAGGAGCAGTGTGGTTTGCCCAGGCTCTGATTGCTACCAGGAGCACGGTGACCGCGGGGGAACGGTAGCCTCGCCCGCAGCCACTGTGCTCTTCCCCTTCCCCAACCCCGTTCAATCATGTCGACCCCTCTCCTGTTGTCTGTGGGCTAGCTCTTCAGGGCGCGATCGCCACAAGGTATATGAAGGGGAGTGACGTTTTATTCCGGGTAATTTATGACCTTCGATCCGTTCAGCAAGCCAGACGAGCGCGGGAGAAATGGAAGAAGGTGGATCGCTTGGCAGGACTGTGTGGGGTGGGCCGTCGAGCAGCATCATTTGACACAATGCATGGACGATTTGCGGCGCTTGCCATGCGTTTTCAATGAGTCTGACATAAATCATGGGGATGTCTTGCTAAATGGTACGTGTTCAGCATCCGCTGCTGGGGCAAGGCAAAGGCAGGGCAGGGCGCGGTCAAGGGTTTAGCAGCGCTTCCAGCAGCCAGCCATGCTTGCTGGGCAGGGCCAGATGAGGCAAGGTGCGGTGTGGATTGCGACAAAAATTAACTTCTTTTCCGAATAGAAAAAGATTGAAATATTATGTGATACGAAGAATGAATAACATATCATTTTGATCCTCTTTGTTGAAAAGTTCAAATCTTCTCTGTGATCCGGTGAAATTCACCGGTTAATGAACCAGAGTCCGGTCCTAGGAAGTTCTCGCACAGGATGGGCAGTGGCCAGTTCGGTCCGTCCATCCTAATCCACTCCGACTGGTCTAGGAGAGCAGCGCTCCCAGCCCTGTCCTGTCAGGCGGGGCGGGGCGCGCTAGGCCGCAGCCTGATAGATGGCAGGCAGTCCGACCTGCTCCAGATCCATCAAATAATGGCGATGTACCGACCGCTGTTGAACATTGGGATCGACTGATGCAAATGCGGCAATGGACCCCCCCCTTTATTTCTTCCACAGCGCCAACGTGCAATGGACTTCTGTTCTGTTAGACGTCTGTAAGGTCAGAGGTTGGTCAGGTCAGGTCAGAAATACAGTTATTGTAGCGTCTATTATTTGCACCCGCGTCAATAACAACGGCGATGTTTTGACTGACGTGGTCTCTGTCAGCCTTCTGAACTGTTCAACCATCCAATTGTAATTTTTTTTTCATTAAACCTGGCTCTTACATATTTTAAGTGCATGAAAATCTAGCTGTCGGTTTTCAGGACATGCCATATTGAGCTAAACTGGCCAGAAGTGGTCTTGAAGAATTTGTTAATAATGACCTTGTTCTCTCTCTCTCTCCCTGCAGGTCACGATGGACGCTATGCACCACTGCATGGGGGTCCTCTCCTACCTGCGCCAACTACTGTCGTCGGAGTCCTTCGTGGATGTAACCCTCTGCTGCCTGGGCGGCTCCCTCCGCGCGCACCGCGTGCTGCTGTCCGCCTGCAGCCCTTACTTACAGGTCAGTAGGTCAAGGCCACGGAGGCAAGGAAGTGAAAAAAAAGGGGGGGGGGGGCAGAGGGTAGAGACCTTGAAATTTCAGCGAAGTAGCTTTGACGTCACGTCTTGAGTGTTGTTTCTTTTTGGTTTTGGTTTAAGTTGTTAAACTCCATGTTCTACTGTAGTTCAAAGAGATAGGAGTTCTAGGGTATTCCAAAGGAGCCTGAAATGGAAGTACGTACAAATTCGGCAAGAATCTCAAAACTACCGCTCCCTTGCCTGGGGAGGGTTTGCGGAGGGGTAAATAGGCGCTGCCCTTCCCGCCCCTGCACAGGAGAGGGGCTGTATGTTTTGTGATTCCTGCCGACTTCTTACTTCCGTCACAAGCTTCTATGGAATACCTTATTGACATAAGGTGTACTAGGGTACGAGGGCTGCCGCTCATATTATAAACACACGAAGCTTAAACCTTCAAACGTTTCAGGTCTTCCGGTCACTTTTGCCAGAGCTTCTTTTCCTTCAGAGCAGGCTAGGTTGCGACTCGGTTCCATCTTTTGTGGAGAGGCTGTGTTTGCAAATTTCGCGCGGAATTTTCTCTCCACTGGATAAACAACGGACCGAACGTGCAGTGCGGGGCGGGGCTTTTAGTGCAGACACTGCGAGTTGTTCTTGCTGTTCGCGACCACGCGCCAACAACGTCCTATTCAGCAGCACTGCGGCTGAGCCCGGCACGCGACGCGAAGCGACGCTCGGCGTACTACTTCAGAGATGAACAACGGTTGGGTCGAGACGGCCGAATGGGACAGTGCCAGTATGGAGAGTGAGTCAAGTTGGTCGCGCCCGCTGCTCATCTCTGGCACCGACCGTGGGTCGGCTCGTGTCGCTGCCAAACACACTGCGAAATAAAACGTGCGACAGTCATGTGTGACAAAATGTGGTGCATACCCCAGTGCGTGGCGACCCAAATGTGATGCATTTCCTAGTGTGGGACAAGATGTCAAGCATCTCCTAATGTGGAATCGTAAAAACTGTGTGAGTTTATAATACAAACGAAATGAAAGCATTGTAGAGTATTTTCGTGTAACGAACGATTGAGTTTAGAAGGGAACCGTCGCGGTACAAAGTCAGTCATTGAAAGGGAAATGGACGTTGTAGCGTTGACCTTGTATTCCGAAGGGTGTTAATCGCCATAAAAAATAATTCGTTTGTAATTCAAACAAAGTAATTACGCAATGCCTTTCGTCTCTTTCGGTTTCTATGTATTGCGAACTCACAAACTTTAAACGATTTAGCAATGAGAGTCTCTCGAAATACAGAATTGTATCCATATATCGCAAACTGTTAACTTTTTGAATCCTTTTAAGGCCGGGAAGCAACATCACATCAATATTTCACGCATTTAGGCTCGCATGTTGTTAGTTTTATCACCTCTTTTCGATTCGTTGCCTTCCCGATGATGGTCCCAAATTTTCCAAGCCTGATCATCATAGTTTGGCAGCGGCGTCTCTGTTCCGAGACGGTCCTTCACCAACGATCAGGGAGAGCCACTAAAACTGTTCGCTAAACCGTGCGTGGACCCGTGAATGAACTATACTTTACTACATCGAAAAAGAATCAACTTTTTTTTATTATTTTCTTTTATTAGAGGTTTGTTCATGTATTTTAAAAAAAGCAAAATCTCAAATAAGCAAGTCCATTTGAAGAAAATAATATCAAAGCAGGCCTAGGAAAGAAAAAGATCTGTGGCGACCGGTCGGTTTAATTGTGAGCGAGAAACTCAAAGCGGCAGCAGGGCGTAGCGTTGCTTGGCGTGCTCCATCCATCGTTATACCGCTCCACTGGGCCAGGGGAGGGGCCGGAAGGTAGGGGGGGGGGGGGCCACTCACCGCGACGAGACCGCAGACCGCGTCTAGTCGCGACGCGAGCCCAGCGCCCAGCGGCTGGTCCGCACCGCCCTCGCCACACCGCAGGCCGCGACTAGCCGGCTGGCCCATTGCTCCGCCAGGCTCTCTGACGTTTGAGATGTTGTTTGGTGGGATAGTCCGTCAGGTCCCTTCAAAATCCAGATTGGTCCAATCTTCCATCTCTACTCTGCTCTGGTCAAACAGACAGTGGAGTTTTGCCCGAGGGACTCTCCCGCTAATGCCGAGAGACATTCGTCATTGCGAAGACTGTAGAATCCTGAATCAGTTGTTTGTAATCCTGCGAAGCACATAGTTCCGGTAATATCATTATGATCCTATTATTCTGTATCCTCCCTTCTCTCACTCTTTGAAGGCGCTTCTTTTGCTACTGACTGTTTCCTCGGCCACTGAACGTGTTGCCGTGAGTGGGTGGTTTGGAGAGATAAGAACATCTGTTCTGGCATCGAATCAACTGCAGCAGCGGTCCGCACTGTTCTGGCCATCGCTTCTTTATTTGAAACTCGAAACGTCTCTTTTATGGCAGAGATATATGGCGCTCAGTATGCGGGCCCGCCCTGCCCTGCCCTCCCTCCCCTTATCCTACCCCGGCGTCCACTCCCGCCTCGCCCGGTTCGGCCCAGCCTCATGTGCCCGGTTGGTTCGCGGCCAACTAGTGCTGGTCCTATATCACACCGCACCTCACCTAGGCGCGAGGGGCGGGCTGCAGAGATGAGCAACGAGCAGGTCGAGCTCGATCCGGTCTTGTTCTGCCTCATGCATTCCCCACGGCAGCATCGTTTAGTCTCATTCTACCTGGCGCGACCTGGCCGCGACCCGCATGTTGCTCGTCTCCTCCTGCGGACTGCATTATGTTGCAGGCTACCTGACATAGCAGCCGGTGATCTACTAGACTGGATGATATATTATCGCCTTGCGCCCTAGCTCACGGGGAGGCGACTTACTCAGCCGAGGACCTCCAAGTCTTTAGCATATGTCGATGTTATGTTGTATCGGCTAACCTTTCTTCGTAATGTTTCTGCATTATTAGGGACCGTCCTTCCATCACGTCCTACAAACGAAAGCCAGTGGCTATTATACTACTGTTCGACGTGTTCAAATCCAAAGCTCCTGTATCTTGTGAGTACTCGTCCGAAATCTCGTAACTTTCGCACCCCGGTTCGAAAGCCACGCAAATAAATAGGATATCCTGTATAGTTACGTGGTTTGGAACCGGGTTGCGAAATTTACGTGGTTTCGGACGAGTACCGAAAAGATACGAGGTTTGGATTTGGACACGTCGACTTCAGCACGGAAGGCCTCTCATATTTCATACAATGCTCAAGCCAGCCGAGATAGTCGTATCGAGAAACATTTCTGTTCAGACTATGGCTGGTTTACAACTTAACTACATTGAGTTTTTAGCTATAATTTAAACTGAATGCAATCCTGTGTTATCCTCCATGGAAACTTCAGGGGTCAGTGCTGTAGGAGGCTTTTGGGATGGGAGCGCGTCTGAGACTCAGCGAGGGGGCAAAGAAACGCTTAGATGTCTCCCTGTTTCAGCGCACAAACACGGAGAGAGGCAAGCAAAAGCGGCCAAGCGTGTCAACAAGTTTAAGCAAACTGCTCATAGTTCGGAAAGGCCAGAATGAAACACAAGTAGTCCTGGTTCGTCATAGCATATGGGCTTTTCTTTACTAACAATCTTATATCACCCGGAAAAAACGAAATTGTTGCCGTATAACCCAGATATAGTCATATCAGTCTTGTAATTGACCCAGGAACTAAAATGTGGTATGGTGACCTCAAGTGCAGATTGTATACTTGTACAGCGCTATATCATTCATTTCAACCAACCATGTTTTCTGGTAGTTCCATGGTAGTTCCAACGTCAACCGTACAATTCTTTAAGTGATTAGACATCGATTTAGAGTTTTAAATTAAAAATGTCGATCCATGGGATGGCAATAAATCAGTCTGGCTCCAGGCACGTACAGCCACATATTGTTGCGCCTGGTGCTCCTGGTTGCACGTCCTCCGGGACTTGGAGGCGAGATGCGTGATGATCAATTTGAAGATTAGAGCAGGAAACGGCGTGAATAAAATCCGAATAAAATCTTTATCAATTTTGGTCGGCGTCGAGGCTGACTGATATCACTGTTGCATGTTAATTAATGCGGTGTTCGCTTCTTTGTCTGCACGGCAGCTCTTCGAGTTGGTCTGGGCGGCCAGGCCATGAAGCATTCGCTTTGTGACCCTTGCATTTCTCCAAACGCACCGAATATGAAATTTCAAGAAATGCTAGTTCAAAGTTTTATGTAACGTTCGATACGTCCCATGAGCACCGTCTAACGTGGTGGTTGTCTGGAAAAAGGTTCGATGCGAGGGGCAGGTCACTTAGGAAATCCGGTGTACAAACCGGTAGTCCGTGGTGCGGTCAACTGGAAGTCCACTAGAAGTCCACGATTTTAAGAGGACAAAAGTAGAGCTTTTTGCCTATTTTCAGGCGTTATGTCAAGCTTATTGCCTATTTTTAGGCGGCTATGTAGGAAGTCCAAAGGAAGTCCAAGAAGTCTGGAAGTCCGGTGTACAGAGATCGTTCGAGTGATCTGCCCCTCAGTTCGATGTGACAAGCACCGGCAAACAATGTCCGATGTGTTATAGCGTCAAATCTGCAGGACGAATTCGAAGGTATGCAGGTTGTTTTTCTATGCCAGAATTGCTTAAAATGCGTTTCCTGACTCATCATTTCTATGAAACTGCTAGAATGAATTATATAAACTCTCTCAGAAATGTAACTGCAGCGTCATATATCGGAGCTGTCATTCACCTACCAACTCACATCGGACATTGTTTGCCGATCGCAAATAATTGTTCATAGGTCATATCGCGTTCACAAGGCGCTGAGTTCATATAAGAAAACCTTGAATGTAGCATTCCTTGAAATTCAAGATTAATATGTGTTTTTGTGTTCCTTATTGCAAATATTTCTTATGGTATATTCCTTACTTTCATCTCCGACGTTTTATGCCATCAGGCCCAGCACTATATACGTTTTTCCTTCTTTCTGAATTGATTATTTCAGTCATACATTCTTTTGATCCAGCCTCGGTACGAGCTATGTCGATATGATAAGGGAAGCAAACCGCGAATTCATTCCAAAGTAGATGATCTCAGAGTAGGGCCTGAAGCGACAGAGGGAAGCTTCGAGGCGGTGTTCTGCTCAGGGAGAAGGAAGAACTCAGAGCTAGCATCTTTGGTCCTTATCGAACAAACATGCCCTGCTCACCCCTGCGCCTCAGCCTGGCGGTTTTCGTTCTGCATTTCTTGGATTGTGTTGTTGGTGTGCTTCCCTTCACTTTTCTTCCCATCCTCCCCCCTCGCTCCCTCCCCTTGACTTCCCTTCCGTTCCTCTCCCTCCCTCCTCCGTGTCTCTTCCGTGCGCTCTCGTTGATAGCGAAGCGAGTTGCGGAGTGCTTTGCAACCTGCTGGTGTTGGTTTGCCGGAGCATGCCGTTCCTGCACCACTCCCGCGCCTCGCTCACATACACATGCACCTACCGACTCGCTTACAGCACCGCAGACCAGTGGAGATGAATCTCAAAATCACGCATCCCGCATATTATAGCCGAGCTGAGCCGTTCCTGTTCGATCGTGCTGACTGTAAAATTGTTACAAAGTCATGAGCATTTAACTCAAGCAAAGTCTGCAATGCCTTCAGTTTCTTTGTATTGCAAGCTCACGACCTTCTAGCGATTTAACAGTGCGCTCCCGACAACGTTGAGGCACATATCTCCGCGAGTAAAGCAGGGGTGAATTCAAAGGTAGCAGCAGCGACTTTAATTTGTCAGGTCAGACAGGTGTCATTGCGTCTCGCCTTCCCGTGCCATGCCACACCGGACCATGCCACAACACGCCGCGTAGCACTGGGGTCCCTCCCTCTGAACTGGTTCCAGAATGTAGGAAGTGGTCCAGGAAGGAGCGCGTGAGTGGGGAGGCGGCGCGGACGACGCATTAGTCCATGTGAATCTAATTAGAGAAAGGAGTATACATCTTGGTGGAAAACGAACTGTATCATTGGTCACATCTGAGGAAATGCCGCGATGACTTTTGCTATGTCGCTGGGAAAACTGATGTTTACAGGCCTTGTAGCATGTCTCTGAAGTGATGTAGATGGTAGATGGTAAGGAGCATCACAGGCCTGGTTTGCCCTTACTCACTACCTCCACTAGGGCTTTCGACTGGCAAGGGTTGAGAGCTTGCTAGTGGATCACTCATAAGGACTGTGCTGGCCGCTTACGTCACAACTGCGGCCCGCCGTGGTGCGCTATGGGTGGGCACAACAGATCAGCGCTTCAGCGGCCAACAGGGGGATGTCTAGTTAGAGTTCGTGCAAAACTGTAAGGAGGGGGCTACCCGCTGGAGGGCGCTACCCGCTGGAGGGAGCCAACATGTAGCTGACCCTTCTTCTAGACACCCCGCTGAAAGAAGGGAGGCTGGAGACAGAAATAAACAGGCTGAGCAAAGAGGCTCAAAAACGTAGGCTAAAAGAGAGTGCAGCCAGGTGATTTGCGCACTTGGCCTGTCGGAGGATAGCTGCTGCTCCAGCAATGAGATTGCAGTCTGGTCCGTGACCTTCAAATTAGGACAAGGAGGCTCCAAGTGGTAGCTGCGGCTCTCCTGATAAACGCACGCAACCCCGCCGCCCACCGGATAGGCCATCATGAAGTTGTCGTAACTAGAAACGAAATCTGAATTGAGCCTTGTTCTTTAATCATTTGTAAGACTTACTGCATTCACAAATTCAGTGCATTTCGTGGTCTACTTTTTTTTTTTTTTTTGAAGGTCATCGTTTTCACAAAAATAACTAATTGATCAGGCGAATGAGCATTGCACCAATACTTTTGTTGGCAAGTATGTAAAAAATTATCTCTCTGAAAGAAAAAGTACATAATTTGCGCTACTTTCTTTTCCACAGCTCTTGCTTCTCATCGCCTAATTTTCTTGTCGACGCTGTTTACCTTTGCACATCACTTATGCTCCTTTAGGTTAGCTCTCGGGTTAGCAAGTTCAGGACTCTTAACTTCAGTTGTTGGTTTGCTCATGATAGTTCTCTGGCCTTTCGGGACGTTGCTGCTCCCACAGGAGTGAGTTCTCGTAAAGTGTGATGACCTGGAGGTTGATCACTGCCTCCTATTTCCTCGGTGCGTTCGCGCGACCGCCTCTCCTTTCACCTTTCACCGCCATCTCACACAGGATTACACGTACGCATCCTGAAAACTATTAAGTGCTCCGTACATTCGATACGCAGCCTTTCCACCTTCCGCCCGGCCGGGCCCTCCTCTGCGCTGTGAAACGCGACGCGACTCGGCGGGTCGGTACGGTGTATCGCTAGTGCCTTGTCCATCCGTATCGCAGGCGCAGTCGACCTAAAGAAATTGGGGTCAAGTTGAAGGAGAGAGAAATGAATAGAGTAAACGTCGACAACAAACGTAATGGTTCAAATCTCGCCGTCAAGACGATTAATTTATCAGATATTTGGCTGAGCGTTTAGCGAAGCCTGTGGATCGGCGGAGGTTAAAAACTGTTGTCTGTCTGTCGGTGAACACGATAAC
>CABIKL010002941.1:0-11719 GCA_902196195.1 Aptinothrips rufus | reverse complement strand
TTATTATTATTATTATTATTATTATTATTATTATTATTATTATTATTATTATTATTATTATTATTATTATTATTATTGTTGGTGCAAATTTGTAGTAAAACTGATTTTTCTCTCCAACATTAGGTAAGCCCATGTCCACTTCTGTTCCAACTTTTCGTTTCCATGCGGGTGACGATGAAATTGAACAGATTTATCCTGAAATAGAAGAAGAAACAACGGAAAAGGAAAATACCTCCTGCTCTGAAAAAGGTATATTAATTAAAAGGTGTAGTCTGTTTTGAATGAAATTCTGTCATTCTGTTTGATAATCAGAGACTTATGTAAATTGTGTGTTCTTTTAGATACTCTGTCTGTAGTACCTCCTGTCGCTCCTCCACGAAGCCCCAAGCATGGCCGTTCCCAGCATAAAGCTTCCAGTGGCGTCGCTTCTGTCAGCGAGGTATCACCTGTACACACTAGTCTCAGTACGGGCAACCTCAACAAGCGCGCGAGCAGTATGGATACTGGCAATGTTGATACTCCAGGTTTGTTTTAGTCATGGCAATTTTCATATTAGACTAGAGTTCTCTTTTAAACTTTAATATTATTGCAGGACACAACACTGGCTGGGGTCTTTTCACCGACATTCGAGGGAAAATTGTCCGTACTGTTGAGGAAATGAAAAGTGATCGTCAACGTATGTAATTTTATCTTCATTAATCAAGTTTGAATGCTTGTACATTCAATTTATTGTCTTTGAAACTCATACTATTTTTACTGTCATATATTAATATAAGTCCATGGCTATCTATGTTTTGCAGGAAGTGATGGACCAAAGTTGATATCTTCGCAGAAGGATAACACCAGCTTCAGTGATTCAGAAGATGCATCATCTTCAGAATCAAACCAAATCTTGGGCAATAATTTGTCAACTTCAGACTCAGTCTCACAGCTTAGTGGCTTATCAGGGATGTCAAGTTTGTCCACAACTCCCACTACTCCCTCCAATATGCCTATTAATCAAAAGAGCAACCAGACTGGTGGAAAGTGGCATCATAAATTTCTGGGGGATCGACATAATGAAGAAGAGAAAGCTAAAATTTCTCGCCCAACAACGCCAGTCAAAAGTGCAGAGGATAAAGGTGGAATGAAATCCCACCGTGCAGGTGTGGAAGAGGCTTTTACAAATGGATTGTGTTTTTTACTTTAGAATTTGTTTAGAATGTCTTTTCTACTATCACAGGTTCTGTACCACTAGTTCATGAAGGTGCTCTTATGTCTCCTCAAAAGCGTTGCACCTCATTACGATCACGCTTGCGACCTAAAATGTCTGAGCTTCGAAATAGGAGGAAGAAAGTGAGTGTTGATTCCCGTTCAAATTCATCCTTAAGCAGGTAAGGCTTAATTTAAAACTTGTAATGAAATATATAAAATGCAGTGCCATTGTGTTGGCATCACTAATGCTACATATGAATTTTTAGTGCACTGTACTCAGCTATTGGAGATGAAACTGATGAGGATGTGGAGTCAGGTATTGAGGCCCTGGAAGAATCATGGGAAGATGCAAGTTGGATGCCCCGCCCTCCATCTTCGCCTCTTGGCACAGTTGTGTCCAACATGCACCAAAAGAATGGACAGAGCCATGACTCAAATTTAAGGAGTATGCTGTTGAACCACAAGTATGATCTTTTTGTCGAAATTCTCAATACATTGAGTTATATTTGGTCACAGTTGAATCCTATGGGATTACCTCACACAAAGTGTTATTGTTATTTTCAGCCATTGGTTGACAACTAGTATGTTTTGTTTTTGTTTCAGATATTTTATTCTTCTCATTTGTTTACTTGCACTGCAGTGGGTAGCTTCATTCCCATCAGCCATTTTCACTTCGATTTTTATTGGTGTTTTGTTAGTTCTTACTGTTCAAGAGGAAAGCCAATTAATTCTTGGGCCCAGTGCTGGAGTTGCAAGCATGCATATGGGCACTAAGCCATTTGAAATTCCTGACTATAATTCACTGCCAATGCTTCAAGTGCCAGCTGCGAAAGAAATACTTCCCACTGATAGTTTTCAGGTAGAGACATTTTAACGCCTTTAAGTTAATATGCAATTTAAACATCATCCAGGCCATAGGATATATATCTCCGAATTTTTCAGGGTTGGATGAATGAGCTTAATGGAAATTATGACACCAAGTCATATCATATTAGTATGACAGAGTCTGTTCATGTCAGACTGGATGGTTCTTGCTTAACATTGTCACATGCTCGTACCAAAGTTCCCAAGCGTGCTATGTGGAATGAAACTCCTATACGGAATGTTCAGTTTACTGATGAACGTATTTTTGATCTTAGAGGCTGGCAAGTTAAACTTTTGCCTGAGGGTATAACACGGCGCAGGTGAGGTTTTAAAAAATGATGAGATGAATTTTTTTTTTTAAATTACAAATGCAATGATTTTTTTTTTTTTAAACTTTTAGGCAATGGAGTAAAAAGTATCCTATATGCATAATAAAGAATGATGAAAGCGACACCCTTAACCAAGATGACCTGAGCATTAATGAAGATGACCGAAGCCAAAGCAAAAGGAACGAAAAGGCCCATGGTGAGAAACGGTCGCAATTGAATCTCACCACAGCAAAATATGCGAAAAGCTCTGCATCCACTGGCTCTCTGGAATTTTTACCTTTAGCTGTAGATTCCCCTAAGGAAGCCATTAAAGGTGAGAGGAAGTCTGAAAAGGCTGCCAATAGTGAAGAAACAGGTGAGAATCCTGTCTATTTGAGTTCAAGGAACACCACTTACTTATTTGAAGAAGAATCTCAACTCAATTGTCCTCTAAATTCCATTTGCAGATATTACTGAGAAGGAATGCAGTGATGTGGATGATGATTCATTCTGTGTGATTAACTCAGACATGGCATCACAGAGTTGTATATATCTATTTGCCCGTGCCGATCGAGAAAAGGAAGAATGGTATGAAGTCATGCGCCGTTTTAGTTGCTGTTCTAAATGTGTTGTTCTGTTTTCCTGCAAGTTCATTTTTTTTATGATATTTGCTTCTTTTAAAGGTACCGAAGGTTTGCTGAAGCTGTCCGTGAAACTGAAGTTCATTCTCTGCCAGCTTCACCCTTTCAAAGTAATGCTCCCACTTCCGTAATGAATGGTGAACCAGTAACTCTCACACCTGAGGAAGCAGTGGCAACTATGGGGGAATATTTGCGTTACATGCAGCACTTTTATTTGGAAGTAAGTCGCTTTGGCTCAGAATGCCACTTTTTGACATTGGTAAATGGCATTAAATTTAGAGCACTGTGTAAAGAAATAACTGTTTTCATTTATTTATGCCATCAGTTACATATTCAAATTCTTAAGTTTTGAGTTTTGCTCAAAGGATCATTCTCTATGTATCAGTCTGTCCCATATAACAAAAATTATTACAGTATCTCACTTAGGCTATTGAAAGGCTTGCTCTTTTCTCTACTGTTTTAATTATATAATTAATAAGACTTTGTGATTGCTTTATTTTCAGCACAAGATGTATCCACAAAGAATAAAGTTGCAAGCCTCTCTAAAGGATGAAAAGAAACACAAAGAGAAAGAGAAAGAAAAGGAGAAAGACAAGGATAAGGACAAAGAAAGAGACAAAGAGAAAGAAAAGGATAGAGATCGAGATAATGACAAGGATCATATTGACTCTCTGATAGAGGAACAAGAACAGAAAGCTGTATTGAATGGGTTGCCAATGTGTTGGTTGAATGCTATTATTGGAAGAATTTGCTTTGATCTCTTACGCAGTCCGCTTTGGCAAGGGAGAATTCTTCAGAGGCTCCAAAAGAAGCTTAGTACTTTAAAGGTAATTGAAAGTACTTGTCACTTCAATTTTATTTGCCTTCTTTTATCTCTATTTTTTTTAATATATATATTTGCATATAGATGATCCTTTTTATGAGTTTGTTTCAAATTTTGTTTTGCATTAATAATTTGCTTTTGAACTTTCAGTTACCATACTTTATGGAGGCTCTAACAATCACGGAATTGGACTTGGGAAACACTGTGCCAATGTTTCATCGAGCATCTCAGCCATCCATTGATGTACGTGGCCTTTGGTTTGAGTTGGATATGACATATCAAGGCAATTTTCGTATGACAATAGAATCTAAGCTCAACCTGATGAAATTGAAGCGTAGCGCTCCTGAAGATGTTCCTTTTTTTTCGGGTCCTATTTCTACTGCACCAGTTCCTGAAGTATACTTGGCATCGTCTGTATCAGACATCTCTGCAAGGTACACCAATTTTCTTCACTTTTTACTTACCTTTATTAGACTTCCTGTACCTTTATTAGACTCCATGGAAGATATGAAATCACTCTCAGCTTGTTGTTCTGAAGGTTATTTTTTAATTTCAATTTTGCTTTAGTCGATCGCCTGTCTTTGATAGCGATTTAGATGACTCTGCAGAATCATCTTCTGATGATGATACCAGCAGTATTAATACTGAGGATGGGTAAATATTATTTTTAAAAAATATTTTTGTTGTTAGCTTTACTAATTTCTACTGTTGAGGTATGTAATTCTTTCTCCTTTTCTTTCGTGTGGTACAACAGGTCTTCTCGCTCATCAACTACTGCTTCCAGTAAAAAAGCTGGGAAGAAACTCTTAAGGATGGTTGACAGGATTGCAGCATCCAAATATTTTCAACAAGCGACTGAAATGAAGTACATTAAGAAGGCTATGGAAGGCGTTTCAAATACCCGCATAATGTTGTCAGTTGAACTCAAGGGACTAATTGGAACTTTAGCAATCAATCTTCCTCCACCTCCATCTGACAGACTTTGGTCGGTATATCTGTTTTCCTTTTTTCTTTTTCACTTTTGAGAAATCAATGCATTCTTTTATTCATAAATTTTGATAGCATATGTGGTAATTAAATTTTATTTTCATTATTTCTTCTAGGTATGGGTTTCATGGAAACCCTAAATTATGGTTATCAGCTCATCCAACTCTTGGTGAGCGCCAAGTTAATTTTTATCACATATCAAATTGGATTGAGCAGAAGCTATGTCAGGAATTCCAGGTATTGTAATTATGTGGTGCTGTCATATTTCTTAGTTCTCTTCTTTCATTCCGTGCTAATGATAGTCCATTCATTCATTTTCTTCCATTGCAGAAAATATTGGTACTGCCTAATATGGATGACATTGTGATACCAGTAATGAATCCCCACTTACCTGTGTGAGGTTTTTGAGAAGATTTCATGGACAGAATGATCTTTTTCACAACAGTAATGCATTGCACTGCTTGAATACCTTCATGGAGGGATCCATGCTGTACCACTATCATCAGTCCGTGTAACAAATACTTTTCATAATTTAAAAAAAAAAAAAAAACTGTTTTTTGCTCTGTTGAAGTATTTGCTTACAATAGTATTTCTTTGTTGGATTTACATGTTATTCTAATTTATCTTATATCATGAAGAAAATCTAAAATCTTCTCTCAGCTTCCTGGATTATGCCAGGAATGATCTTCCAGTGATGATTATATTCAACTTGATTTGGTTCAGCAATCATCTTGTACCCTGTGATCTATAGTGTTTAGAAGTAGATGTGATTTAGGGCATATATTTTGATTTAGTTGAGTATTTTTCGTGGCTTATTTTTCATCAATTTCTTTGGTAATTGTGCTTAACTCTAAAATGTAAATGTTAGAGCTCAAAGCAAATTAATTGATTGATGTATTCTTCCAGTCTTTTCGTTTCTCCCTTTACGGTGTGAAGTTCTTTGGTTTTAAGTAGTGTGCTGTGATAATTCTCAAAACAATTTATGTATTCTTGACTGGCGGCTTCTCGTTCATGACATGAGCTTCACTTCTAAAATTCGGTTTGTTTTTCTTTTTATATTGTTGTAAAATTTGTTGAATGTAGTAACATTTTAGTCTTTAGTTCGCTATGGAACAAAGTTCAAAGTGAGATGACTGTTTTTTGTTTTTTTATGTATTAGTTTGTGTTTATGAAAGTAGAATTTTAAAATGCCATAGCATTTTGTTTGTTGTTTTGAAATCACAGTCCTAAAAGTTTGTTACTAACTGTTCTAAACATATTTTATTCATTGTGAAAACTTTTAAATTTATTGCTTTTTATCTAAGTCTTGCCCTCTTGACTATTTTTCTATTGACATTTTTATTGTTCTAACATCAGTAGTACTTCAGAGTTTGTGACGAGTTATTTTTGTGTCAGTATTTTACTTAACAAAAGGCATCTTGATTTTATAGAAGATTGTGACCCTCATCTGAAGGATACATTTTGCATACCTGTAGTATGGGCCTTTTATGAACATTCATGATATGTTACGATGTGCCAGTGGTATAGGTTTTCCTATCATGTGTTTTTGAGGGGTATTGCTATGCAACATACAGATATGAATTTACATTTTTCTTTTAGAAAATTTAAGCAGATGAGATCTTTCGGCCTGCTTCTTCATACACAGTTTCCAAGGTTCCTAAATTTGGGATGTGATTTATCATTAGAAATATTCAGGCCAGTACGTGAGAAAAGACTGCATTGAAGCAAGCCTCCTTACACTTACTTAGTTTGGGCGGTCTGAGTTCAGTTACCTTTCTTTGCATCTGCATGCTTATGGTTGCCTCGATGATAAAAAGAGATCTCTATTAATTTAACTCTTTCCTTGTATTTAACTTTGTCAGTATTGATCAGTTTTGAAAAGAAATTATTAATAAGACTTCTGTAATGGAAAATGAAATGGCTTTGCTTTGTGAGAATAGATTATCATTTCTTATGCCATTCTATAGCCTTTAGTTAGAAAAAAACAAGCCTTTTTGTCTTGCATTTTCACCTTTGGTATTTCTTTTTTCACTAGAACTCAGCATTCTTCTATTTCCCAATGAACGGGCTGGTCTTCGTCAACATCATCAGGATTTGATTTCTCTGTTGAAATTACAAAACAGCTTGTGTGGTTATTGATCAATAATTTTGAAAATGAATTGAATTTATTTTTGTTTGTTTGTTTGTTTGTTTGTTTGATTGATTGATTGATTGATTGACTGCCGCTTTATAGAACCTTTGTAATTGGAATTCCAGAGGTTTGCTTGCATTGCACAAACTGGGATATCTGTCTATGTTGGAACTACAGTGATTATACAAATGCCCAAATGATTGCTCTGTTAAAAAATGTTATGTTCACGTACTGAGAACTGCTATTTGAGTTCTTCCTTTTTCTCTTTGGGCATGACAAAAAGTGGTTATCTGTTTGAATAACAAGATTTCAAACGATGTCAAAATAATTTGTGCTGTATTTTCTCGTGCTCAACTGTTTAATTTTTTGTGTGTCGTCGTTGTTGACACCCAACTGGATTGTGCTAACAGAGCAAAGCTGTCCTTAGATTTTTATATAGCAAAGTCCAGTCCAATTCGTGAGAGATGTTGTATGAAGGTCTCTTCTTTAGTATTACATGTCATTGCCAAAATAAGATACACTCACTCCTTGGTCAATCTTTAAGCAAATTCTTTAATGCTGGTAATAGAACTTTAATTCGTTTAAGTTGTTCTTTCTGGTTTGAAGGCTGTACTTATTGTCATTTGGTTCTGAAAAGGAGAGTATTTATGTCTCCTTTATTTTTCTCTTAATTTTAATGATATTTTGAGAGGCTTTATTTTTCCTTCTTTGGAACTTTGACTGAAATGACTTCCCTTGTTTTAGTTGTTTAATCATGACAAGTTATGAGTGACTAGATTTTTGTGATCACTATCTTCCTTGGTCCTCCTTTTTTTGTTGTAGGACCTCTCCTCCAGCTTCCAATATTCAATGATTAACTGAAGTGTAGCATGGAATTGAAAATATGAGAGCTAGTGATCTCATTGTGAATGGCAAGAAATGATTGGGTAGGTTTTAGTTTTTAAATTTCTTTATTGCATTCTGTTTTTTAAGCCTTGTATCTTGCTTGTATTCTTGTGGATTTATTTCCTTCCAACATCACACTTGGTATTGCTCTTGTAATTATGAAAGAATGTGTGTTTTAGGCTTCATGGTCCAAAATAAGACTGGTTAGAATTTGTGTCAATAAAAATTTCGATCTCTTTTATCTTAAAAACTATTTAGCTGTCAGAAATAATTTAACTGGAGTCTGCGGGGTGTGGGATCATGTCAGATGCATCATTGTGATGCTGCTTGTGGTATCTTGTCAAGACTGGCCTGTGCTGGAAATCAAAGATAACTACTCCTGTACATCTTATATCCACTTTTCTGGGAGTTCATTGGTTTTTGTCCACTGAGGACATACAACCAATTTGTGTAGGTTTTCCTGCTAGTTCTAAGTTTGGCTTTAGATTTCAAAGAATTTATTGTTAACTACTCAGGTTGCTTGACTAGTCAAATCAGTTTAGTGTTAAGTCATGTGCTATTAACTTGCCTATTGCTTTGAAGTAATGCTTACAGTATATCATCTTCTGGTCCAGTCTTAGAAAACAGTTTATTGTTGTTATAACCCGGTTTCTGTTTGCACTTATTTTGTGATGTTGCTTTTGTTTACTTATAATTCAAGATTGATGTGTGTTGGTGTGGAAACTTTATAAATAAACCAGTTCCAAAGAGAAATAAAAGTGATTTTAGTGAATTGAAACTCTATTTATCATAACAAATCAATCCCGTTTTGCCCAAATTTTGATGACGAAGTTCAGCACAGGATGGAAGGTGGCCTCAAACACCTTCAGGGTTTTTACAAGCTTGGTTCGCGGGGAAACCTCCTGTTCTCCTGGTACCAGGAGAATTGCATATTGAGCCGTTTGCCACACACGACTCTCTGACCGCAATGAAAGTACCAGTGCAGGTCACCAGAAGAAAAGAGTTGGAAACAAAGAAAATACAACTTAAAATCAACCATATGATCTTCAAAATTATTATTTTCATAATGATATTCATTCACACAGTCATAAACAATTTATCACAATCAACAAAATAACAGCTTATGGTCCATTTACAACAATGATTCATTTATTTTATACAAACGTGCACAGCTTTGTGCTTGATGGGACATGGGACACTGATAATAAAATTGACAATTAACGGAGATTGAGGAACAATAATCAAATTGGTAAATTTACCACAATGGCATGGCTGGATCTTTTAAAATTTCCTATTTGTTCAAAGAAATGGACAGATGTACGTGACACTGACGCACCTTTGTTACTCAACAATCACAACTGCTTCACAAGTTCAAAGGACTTACCTATTCTACAATGGTCTTTAAATATACAACTGAGATCCATCTGTGCGGCCTATAGTCAACATTCTAATCCTTCCATGCCAGACATGTATCTTTGTACATTACCTAATTTTCTAAGTTTGCTATACAGATGGCACATCCAAGCCCCGATTGAGACTGAAAGAAACAAGAATTAAAAGTAATGGCAAAGCCACAACAGATATTTGACATTGGGGCCTCCACATCATCTATTTAATTACAGGCCACAATTTGCTCCAAAGAGCTTTTAAATACAATCATGTATTAAAAGAAAAATTTCTGCATAATTTATGTATTTTTGTGTTACAGCATTCCAACTTTGAGAGCAAATGGCACATTTTCTGTTTCCTAAACAATAAATTTACAGAACACTATAAGCAACTAGACATCACAGTACTTAATTGCTATGCAGTAAAGTACGTGGAAGGACATATTGATAGATGCTCAAGATGTGAGAGTTTCAACACTAAGGAGTAACTTTATTAGGTAAAAAGATAACAGAGATGCTGGTGGATTTATATTGTAAATCAGAGTGTCTATCTTCAACTCAATCAGCATCGTTGTTCTTACTGTGGCACCACGAATTCACAAGCTATAAAAAAAAAGTATTTTCCCTTGTTAACAATTAGAACAATTAAAAAAGCAAGTAAGTCACACACACTTATAATTGTTACAAAATAAAAAAAATCATTTGAGACATTCTTCTCTCTGGATCTAAATTATAGGGATTTCTGAAGCATTCTTTAAAAAAATAAATGTGACAACAGCTATGTTGAAAGAACACAAATAACGATAACACAAATACCACAAAAGCAGAAAATATAAAAACAAGTTTCAAGAATTCTTATATCAAACAGTAATAGAATGTATACATTAAAATATAACTTTCAAAAGTCATGGAAGGTTGAGATGCAAAATGATTTACAGATGTAATGTACAATTTTACAAGACAGTTATTTTACACTCATTTTACAAAAATTTAAATAGTTGTCGCACTGAAAGGAAATAATTAAAAAAATCACTCACAAACTTTAGTCACAAATGAGAAAGGTTCTCACAATGCTAAGAGTGCAAGTCTTAAATTCACAAAGAAGGTCCAATCAGAGCATAAACAAAATTATCACAGATCATTTACTGTCCAACAAACTACACTTATAAAAATTATCAGTAACATATCGAAGTGCGATGTTTCTGTTTTCAGCAACTTCGCACATCCTTCTCACTTTTTGTCTTCCGGCATAGAGGTGGGCTCCTCTACAGTGCTATCCGCTCAACCATGCTCAACACGTCGAGCGGACTTCAAAGATTCAAGTGCCTAATTCTACATATGATGATAGAGTTCTCAGGCGAAGGAGATCTCAGTGCCGAGCTTTAATTGCAAGGAGCACAGACATCGAAACACAGAAACAAGGGATGCCGTCCACACGGCAGTCAGTCCGGCGTCAGCCAGCCTGGCAGGCGGGCAGGCCGCGGCCGGACAGTGACCTTTGACCCAGGTCAGGTCAGGTCGGGAGCAGTGGACGAGGACTAGGGAGGACTAGGTGGATCCCTCGAGGACGCCGTGACATCCGATACCGAATCCAAGTCGACTTCGACGCTGACCGCTCGCTCTCACAACAGTAGCAGACGCGTCGACATCACGATGGATTCGGCGTCGCCTCGCGGGGCGTGGCGTGGCGTGGCGTGGCGTGGCGTGGCGTGGCGTGGCGTGGCGCGGCGCGACGCTAGCTGCGAAGCACGCAGTGCGCGCTGCCCGCCTGGTTCACGTCGCTCACGATGAGGACCCAGTCCTCCAGCCGCGGCGCGCAGGTGAGTGCGAGCTGGCCGAGCTTCCTGCGGGCCATGAAGACGAACTCGCCCGGGCCGTGCTTGGCGCCGCAGTGCAGGGGCATGCGCAGGGCGACCGTCTCGTCGCCCGTCGCCCACACGCCCTCGCCCTCGTCCTCGTCGCCGTCCAGGCTGTTGTCGTCGGCGTCCTCCGTCCCGGGGCCCGGCCCGGGGCCCGCCCCCTCCTCGGCCAGCCGCCGCAGCAGCCGCGTCATCTTGACCACCACCCGGGACTCCTCCAGCTCCTCGTCGTTCTCCACGCTGCGGATGTAGCCGCGGGCAACTGCAACACAAAGCGAACGGCAAGGGTCACATTCCGCGCTCTGTAATCTCCTCCAGCCAGCCAGACAGACAAGGAAAGCAAGCGCTGCCCGACATTCGAGTGTCCGTGCATCCGCTGCACTCTGTGCGTGCAGCACTCGGTGCAGCACTCGGTGCAGCACTCGGTGCAGCACTCGGTGCAGCACTCGGTGCAGCACGGCGTGGACAATGCGGTATGACCTCCATACGTCGGGGATCAGCTCATAATACCCGCAGCCAGGACGACTGGAGGCGAAGGCAGGCCGAAACGAAACGAGTTCCATCGGGAGAGAACAACAGCCCAATTCTACTTCTTTTTACAGGCAACTTACGGCAAGAGAGCGAAGCAGCGCTGCCCTG
>CABIKL010002940.1:0-11721 GCA_902196195.1 Aptinothrips rufus | reverse complement strand
GCAGCCTAAGTTTATCATACTCACCTTTAGTTTTTATTCAGGTTCTTCTCTTTTCTTGCTTTAGCGGAATGGTCTATTTAAACACCTGTCGAGTGTTCCAGCTGGAGTACGGGGACGCGGCTTGGCGCGACATCCTGCGCAGGGCGGGCTGCCCCGCGCACTCTGTCTACGCCACGCACCAGACCCTCCCAGACAGCCTCATGCGGTCCATCGCCCGCGCCGCGGCGGAGGCCGTGGCCGGCGGCCTGCTGCCCACCAAGTGTGAGACAGACAAAAGAGCACAGGAAAATCAAAAACTGATTTCGGATTTCTCAGTGTGTTAAAAGTTAAAAACATGCCGAGGCACATCGACTCGGAAATCGAATTTTTATTTATCCTGTGAAATTAGGTCTGATGTTCAGAAATCCCAGTGATTTTGCTCGATGGCGTGGTAAGGCGTTGGCTCCTGACTCGTGTGGTGCAGGTGTGACTCTGGGTGACACATTATGAAAATTGTGGGAAATCGGTCAAAATATCAGAGGTTCTTGCTTATCTCAGTAGCCAAAATACGTTCAAATAAAAATATATTTTTTTGTGTGTGTGTTTTGTGTCTAATAGCTCTTATCTACCCACTACCAAGTGCTTATGAACATTTTAAAAAATTACAAGTGTTTTTTAATACCACACCTTTCATGTATTTCGGCTATTGAGATAAGCGAGAATCTCTGATATTTTGACCGATTTCCCACAATTCTCAAAATGGATCACCATGAGTCGTACTTCAATATTTGTCTAGAACCAGTTTTTTATGCTGAGTTCAATGCAAAATAAGTCGTTTTGATCAGGGGAACCATTTGGACATTATAGGACATTGTTGGTTTTCGTTAAGTTTCCGTCCGGTTTTGAGACCCCCTGTAGGACTCAGCTATTATTTGTTGCATAATTTTTTCCTTTGGCATGTCAGGTACTCTTAAGGAACTGAAACCATTATTGGAGAAAAATCCAAGATCCTAGGCCCTCGCGGAAATCTCTGGTTAATCCGACCTGGACCTCACCAAAGAAGCATTCCTTCTTGTTTTCGGTGTCATGTTCATGAGTATATGCGAATGGACGGCATGGAAGCAACTTTGCATTTACACCCATGGTTTCGTTTCAAGTTCTTAAATAATGTGCCCGGAGGGCCTTTAAATGCTCAGCCCTAAGTCTTTGACTTCTACTAGTAATCTGTAGAAAAACGGTTAATTGCCACATATTTGCTTGTTTTTAAGAATCTTTTCAATCTTTCACGGTAACTTACCAATCTTACCGTAAGTTCCCGTAAATTTGAATCTTCCCGGTGTTTTTAAATCTCTAGGTGGGAGGCTGGGCCGGCCCGCCGGGGCCCCGGGAGACGGGACGCAACCCGGCGCGCAGCCAGTCACCGAGGATGAGTTCATGACCTTCTTCGGGCGCTGCTTCGTACGGTTCTTCTCTAACTATGGGTAAGTCATAACATGAGATGAGATTAGTTTTTGGAACAGCTCTCGACAAAGTTGTACAGGGACGAGCATAAAAAAACAACTTACCGACGAATGTGTCACTTAGTTAGGACAGGTTTTCTTACAGTACGCATGCTGGCCAACAGCTTTAAACTTCGTCTCGTGTCTAGGTACGACGACCTGATTCGAGTCACGGGCCGCCATTTCTGTGACTTCCTGGGGAACGTCGACAACATTCACCAGCACATTCGCTTCTCGTATCCCAAGATGATGAGCCCCTCCATGTTCCTGACCCACGTGGACGCCAAGGGCGTGGTGCTGGTGTACCGTAGCATGCGCCCAGGCTTCCTGCCCTACTTCATAGGTACGAGTGGCTTTACAGTCGCCGAAACTGACAGTTCACAACTGGAAAGTCGTTCGAAAGCGACTGTACTCAACAACTGTTGTTGAAAGTGTTTGGAAATTTGAAAGTTCTACAGATTTCATGTGTATCAAGGATTTGGTTTGGAACTATCCATAAATTACGTAAGGCTCTTTGGGGTGGAGTGGCTCCGAGCCTGCCTTATGGTCCTATACCAAAAGCATGGTGAGTTTAGGTTATTCGCCTTACGGAGGGGGGTAGGGAGTAAAAAGGGCCCAATTTAGTCATACGTAATTTATGGACGACCCCGTAATACCTATTTGTGGTTCAGGTCAGCTGCACCAGGTGGCGGAGACGTTCTACGGCACGCTGCTGGCCGTGCGCGTGCAGTCCGTGGCGGAGAGCGGCGGGGAGGCCGGCGGGGAGGCCGGCGGGGAGGCCGGCGGGGAGGCCGGCGGGAAGGCCGGCGGGGAGGCCGGCGGGGAGGCCAGCGGGGATGCCAGCGGGGAGGCCGGCGGCGGCACCGAGGAGGGCTCCCAGCACCGCACCGAGGCGCACCTCCGACTGGACTTCGACAACAGGGCCTTCATGGAGGCGGCGCGGTCGCTGCAGCGCGTGCGGCGGCGCTCGGACCTGCAGCTTCCCGCCGTGCACGCGGGGCTGCTCATGAAGCTGTTCCCCTTCGGGGCGCTGCTGCGGGTGAGCACGCCGCCGTCCACTGCGGGAAAGAAACGCACAATTTTAAATTGGAAACTATCATTATTGTAGCTTCGAAAATGCGTAAACCAAAGTTTGAATGAGCTTCCTCTTTGGCACCGCACCAGACCCTACACTCTAAATGTCTAGTAACTTTTTTGTTCGGACCTAGAAGCTATTTTAAATATAACTAGAATTATTAACAATTTTGTAACAATGCAGAAACAATTTCGTAAAAATTGTGTGATTAACTTGAACAAAAATTGTTACTAATTCTAGTTATGTTTAAAATTGTTACTAAGTCAGAAAAAAAAGTTACTTGACATTTAGAGTGTCGTGTCGCATGAAATGAGTGATGCAGCTCTTTCGTAGGACGGGCCGGGGGACGACGACCTGGTGCTGTGGCAGGCCGGGGAGAAGCTGTCAGACGTGCTGGGCATCGAGGCCGTGGGCAAGGCCGCCACGCAGCTGTTCAAGATCCGACGGCCACAGGGCGCCCTCTTCACAATGGACAGCGTAAGCTGGCAACGCCGGCAGTACTCGGCAGTACCGGGTGTTAAGCCGCATACAAGACAGTCGACTGGGTTGCCTACCGCTCTGCTTGGGTCAGGGGGGACTGCGCGGGGCCTCCCTCCTCCCGCCTCTAGTTCCCCTGGCCCAGGCAGAGCTACAGGCAACCCAGTTGACTGTCGTGTATGCGGCTTAACTACACCCCATGTACACTTTACGGCTAGCACCCAGACTCAGGGGCAACTCTGTTCAGAAACCAAGGCTAAAAAATGTTTTTCAATGTCATACCTTTGTACTTATTTCAAAACGCGTTTCGTATCTTTCTGATCATTTAAAAATAGGTCTCAAAATGTCCTCGAAAAATCTGATTTTAGACCCTTTTTGGTAGGTTGGGTTGCCCCAGATTCTGAGTATGATCATGTCTGGTGCATACTTCTTGGGAGTCACATATTGTCGATTTCATCGCAGATTCGTCAGCTGCAGGCGGTGCTCTTCGAGGTGGAGGTGCTGGGCGTGGCTAAGACTCGCGTGGAGGGCGCCGCGGAGGGCGCCGCGGGGAGCTCGGCGAGCCCCACCCAGCGCGGCCTCTCCTGCATCCTGCTCAAGGGGCAGATGCTGTACCTGGAGGAGGTCAAGGCCATCGTCTTCCTCTGCTCCCCGCTGTAAGCCCCCTCTTTCTAAGTCGTCTTCTGTCAACTGGGGTACAAACGCGCACGAGGAAAGAACACAGAAAAACCAAAACCCAGAATCTGGGGCAACTCAACCCAGCGCAACCAAAAGTAAAAAAATATTTTTGGAGCTGATTTTGAGACCTATTCTAAAACGCGTTTCGAAGCTTCCTGATCATTTTGCAACAGGTCTCAAAATCAACTCAAAAATATTTTTTTTTACCCCTCGTTTCTGGGTCGAGTTGCCCCAGATTCTGGGTTTGGGTTGTTCTGTGAAAAGAAACACCGCGCTGAAGCCGGTATTTGAACCCCCGACCATTACCGCAGGGTGAGCGACCTGTCGGAGCTGCCCTCGCTGGGCCTGTACCTCAACGACCTGAACCTGCACGGGCTGAGCCGGGAGATGGTGCTGGAGGGTTGGCACCAGTGCGCGCGCCTCGAGCTGCTGTGCGAGCGCGCCGAGCAGCACTCCAAGCAGCTGCAGGACAGCCTGCGCCTGCTGGGCGCGTGGCGGGCCCGCGGCGACCAGCTGCTCTGCTCCATGATCCCGCGGTCAGTCGCCGACAGGCTGCTCGCCGGGCACAGCGCCATGGACACCTGCCAGGTAGGCTGCCGGCTGCTGGGCTGTGAAGACCTGGATACTGGGGAAAGAAACGCGGCGCGTGTTGAATTTCTCATATCACACCTTTCATTGTCGTGCTGGGCTGGCAAGGCAGTCGCAGCAGTTGTCTCCTCAGTGACCAGTCAAGAATATGGCGGACCAGGCGAGACAGCCATCGCGGTTCCCTGCCCAGTATCCAGGTCTCTGAGGGGCGCGCGGCGGACGCCTGTGCGGAGCAGGGTAGGCCCCCCGCCGCACTGCAGAGCGTTGCACCCGGCGGCTCGTCTGGTCGCAGGCGTTCGACGCGGTGACGGTGCTGTTCTGCGAGCTGCTGGACCTGGACCGAGGCGCGCACGGCGACACCCGCGAGCTGGTGGTCGAGAGGGTGCGCACCATGAACCAGGCCTTCTCCCAGTTCGACCGCCTGCTGGACGACCACCGCGTCTACAAGGTAAACAGCAACAACAACAACAACAAAATCCTTACCGTTATGGTACACACCTTGCGAGCGTTCTGACGAGCAATAGGGTATTCCAATGATAGCCAGACCGGAAACAAGAAAAACAAAACGACACGGCGAGCGGGGGAGCGGCGAGCTGCAGCGGGAATACCCCTCTCCCCCTCCCCCCTTCGCCGTGTCGTTTTGTTTTTCTTATTTCCGGTCTGGCTATCATTGGAATACCCTTTACCCGGCCTCACGCCTTAAAGTCCCTCCGTTCCCTCCAGATTCCAAGGCCAACACTTGGAATGGCTCGCGGGACACTGACGCAGACGAGGTGTGCCTCACTAGTTGGCTGAGCGTACGAATGAATACAGGAGAATACAAGAGCTAATACAAGAGAATACAAGAATTCAAAGAATACAAAAGAATGCAAGTGAATACAAAAGAGTATACCGAATGCATATGAAAGAATACATGAGTGAGGCACCCCTCGGACGCAGACGCCCTTTTTCAAGGGCGGCCCGTAGAATGTATAAGTTTCCTTACAGTTACAAACCAGTCAAGATTTTGTTTTGAATGTGCTGTGTTTTAGGGAATGTTGTTGTTGTCGTTGACTTGATGGTCATGTCCCTGGCGAGGTGGAGACCGTGGGCCCGGTGTACATGGTGGTGAGCGGCGCCCCAGACCCACAGCCCGATCACGCGGCCACGGCCTGCAGGGTGGCCCTCGGCATGCAGCGAGCAGCGCGACACCTGGCCCAGTCCGTCCGCATAGGTAGGGCCAGGTAGGGCGCGACACTGACGAAAATCAACTCGGTGTTTCCGCATAAACTATTACAAACTCACCAAGCGAGTCGTCATAGTGGATGGCAGATGACCCCAGTGCGAAATGCTTTGTCGAAATTAAATCGATCACGTCGATCGAGCTGAATTCGACGTCGACTCGACGTAATTTTGTCCCCCAGATCGACGAATTATCGATGTCGACGTCGATTCGACATCGACTCAATGATCCGTTTCTCACTGGGGACAATCATCTCTCAGGAGAAAGGGTTGGTGCCGCGCGCCCCTACCCCAGGCGACAGCGCGCGGGGTATCGCCACTGACTCTACCCCTTGCCTGCGCAGGGCTGCACTCGGGGCCCGTGGTGGCGGGGGTGGTGGGGCTCAAGGTGCCGCGCTACTGCCTGTTCGGCGACACAGTCAACACCGCCGCTCGCATGCAGTCCAGCAGCCTGGTGAGTCAGCTCCAAGTCCCCATTCAACCTAATGTTTTTGAAAATGAAGCAATCACTGATCAATTTTCAGGAAATGTTACCTGAGCTTCGGCTATAGTCTGGTTGGATTGGATCAATTATAAATTTAGGTGTTCGCAATTTTCACAAAGCGTCTTCCACCCAAAAAGTACACCACAGCTCAAAATGTTGTACAGTGATTGTCTGCAGTGGTTTTCATAATGCCACTGAAGGCGAAAACAATGACAGCTGGAGTGATTTTAGGCAGTGATTAACACCCTCTCCTTCCCGTGCACCTGTTGTTGCAGGCCGGCAGCGTGCAGATCTCCGCCGCCACGCAGGCCCAGCTGCACGGCGACGAGTTCAGGACCCTACCGCGAGGTCAGGTGCGGGTCAAGGTAGGTACACTGTCAAAAATAATACTCACCCAAAATTATGAGCTAATCATCGCGCGGTTGAAATCACAGCAAAATCCTGTACTCTCACATATGGTCACATTGGCCACTTGGTCTCAATTTTCCATAAATTTCACCATTAATAAATTTCAAGTATTTTCAATATTTTTAAATACGTACTTTTTCAATGTCTCGTGAAAGGTTCCCGACCGGCTGATACCTAAGAATAAATAATAGTCGTGATTTTCGATAGTAAATTCTTGATAATTATTGGATCATGAATAAAGCCTGTCTACGACTATCCGAAGGGAATGAAAAAACTGAGTAGCTCGCAAGCCTCTACACTCACCCGTCCTTATGCTTCCAGGGCAAGGGGCTCATGAATACCTTCTGGCTGCTGCACGGAGAGGAGGGACCTGACCTCATACCAGAGGAAGTCTGAAGTGCAACGGCTGTACCCTTCGCACGAGAGACTTTCAGTGTAAAACAAATGCTCGACCTCGTGTCCTTTCTTTTGCGGTGAACATTATGATTCTGAAAGTTTCTATTGTTTATAAGCTTGCTTCGCAATTCAATACTTAAGTTACAATATTTCACGATTCATCTGGTCCAATCAATCAGAGGGTAAATACAAGCCGGATTTCTTGAGAGAGTAGTGTTAGAGTCTCTCCAGAAGTACTTCCCCCTTCTCTCCTCTCTTTCTCACTTCCTCTCCCCTCTCATCCTAATTGATATATCGCCTGCTCGTGGAGAGGAACGGCACTCCAGCGCTAAATGAAGAGTGGGAAAGGCCATAGGGTCGAGAAATCGATCACGGGCGAAAACAAGTCTCGCTCTTTGCGTTTACACTTGTAATGTGTCAGCCTCTGTTGGACGTAAGTAAAGTCTGCGAAGATGATGCTTTCTTCTTTCGTTGCCCCTGACCTTTTCACCAATCTCATTCACACGTACCAGTATTTCTCTAAAAAGGGAACAAAGGCGGATCCAGGAAGACGCTGTGGGGGAGGGATGATTCCATATTCACCAGCTCTCCTAGATAAGCGCCCGCTGTTTTAACATTATGGTCTGTCCATCGAAAGCTGGGCCACCTCACACAGGAAACAGGCGTCTTAGTAGGCAATGCAGATCATCTACAATAAATCTATCTGATCTTAAATCTAAGAGACAAATTAATTACAGAAATGTGATGTCCATTAGAAGTTGACATCCAAGACTTCTAATAAAGGTCAGTCTTAACGTCCATTCGAAGGTAGATTTTAGACGTGTTTCTGACGTCTCCTGGATGTTGATTTCCCGTGTGGCGCGCGATATGGCATCACAACAGACACGGGGTAAGAGCGACGCGGACGGACAGAATGGAAGGTCTCGCGCGCGAGAGAGACGGAGGGTGAGAGCGCAGGGGAGGGGGAGAGTTGGGGAGGGGATGGCGCCTCGCGCTGCCGGCCCGCTGGAGCCGCTCGCTGGAGCTGGAGGGAGCGAGCAGTGCTGCCTCTGCATCCCTCCCCGCAGCAGACTCTGTCTCCTCCCCGAGCCAGACTCGCATCGCAGCATCGCGTCTGAAGGGACGCTAGCTCGCCGGCCGCCGAGTGGGCCAGTCCGCGAGTCGGTCGTGTCGTGCCCCGTGCGTCGTGCCTCTTCGTGCCTCGTGCCTCGTCGTGCCTCGTGCCTCGTCGTGCCTCGTCTGTCGTGCGTAGTGTCGTGCCTCGAGGCCGCGCCGCGTTGCGTCGCGTGTCGCGTTATGCCCTGCTGTAGTGCCGCTGGAATGTCCTGGTCTGACCAAACACACCCGCAGGACAGTGACTAGTGTCGGTCGAGGTTTCAGAGTGGATAGCGTGCCAGTGGATACAGGGATTGCCGACTCCGGGGGCCTGTAAGGTGGGTTGCTTACCCCTTCGCACCGAGGGAGGGCTGGGTAGTCGGTTAGTTGACGCATGCTGGTAGGTTTGGAGGGTTCCCACCAACCGCAAATAAGATGGTAATCTTCGGCTACCGTCCCACTAGGGGCCTGTCTGCCTGCCTGTATCGGGGGCCGGTGGTCTCGTCTCTGTCACCCCTGCCAGCTGCTCGGGTTGCCTAGCTAGCCAGGGGAGTGGTCCGGCCCGGCCCTGTGATAGATGTGGTGCTAACGAGCCCGATAGCGTCGGGTTCAATGTGCTCCATGACGTACGTCTGTGTCCGGCGGTGATTGCCTGTGGAGGTGGGCGGTGCACTATCCGATCCGCGTTCAACCAGAGCACCAAGATAAAACAAAACCATTAATACCATTCAACGCCGCGCCAAGTTTCAAACGGCTGGCTTCTGAAATAAGAGCTGCCGCTTTACTTCCTCAGAGCGTCGGGGGCTGTCAATAAACGGTGCAATAATAAGACTCTCGGGGGGAGGGTTGGTCTGCGTGTGCACCATTTTCAGAGCCGGACGTCATTTATGGACAGCCCCTCACTGCGGCCGGTGGGTGATGGGCTCATGTTAACAGATTACGAAGTTCCCAACGGGGTACGCGCTGACAAAATAGCTATGAGTGAATGAAGGACGCTGTGCTTCAGCCTTAGACAGGCTGCCCCGCTGGGAAATGATCGGCGCCTCCCAGTAAGGGCAGAAAGAACGTCGAAGAAAAACAAAAAGCCAACGCATACTTACTTAGGAATAGGTCTCCAATAATGTTTCCCTATGTTTCTGGGTTGGGTTTCCCTAGAGTGGGTTTTGGTTTTTCAGTGCAATCGAGCGATACTAGCGCGCTCTAGCTCTGCTACTGGGCGTCTGTGTGAACTAACTGTCTTAGAAGGGAACCTCACCGAGTGACAGTCTGATTTCCGGTTCAAAGTGCATTTGTTTTGTGTTCTTGCCCGGTCACAAAAAAAAAGTACACCACTGAAAAAAAAATCCTACCGTCTCTCATTAGAGCAGGTCACTGCGCGCCACAGGTTGAGAACACTAATGTTAGAGAAATTCGTGGCAGAATTGAAAGAATGGACTCTAAAATGAAAACCACAAATGGATTCAGTGGAATGCTAGGAAGTAGGAAATGAAGTTCGTATTAGAATACTCGTGATTTATTTATGTTCCTCCCCTCGCCTCCGCTCTGAAGGAGTAAGCATTTCATTTCCTGCCGAGCCCTAGGAGAGGAGTACACTGCACCGCTCGGCCCCCTTAAGTTGGAAGCGATGTTGTTCTTACTTCACAACAAGACCTCTGGGAATTGAGTAAGTCTCAAAAGGAATGCGCTCGGAGCGAACACACTCGCAATGTGAACACGATCCGAGCAACTTACAAGAGAAAGCTACAAAGTTGCACCAGAATCAAAGCATGCTTGTGATGTCGAAATCTCTGTGCCAAAATTGTTCTTAAAACAAAGTCGTGCGGTATTAGGATCTGGCACCGAAACGACGTCGTTCCGACGGCGGAATTTCTCATCTCGTTTCTAACACTGGGAGCAGGGGGCTGGAAGGGGTAGGAGTCTAGCCTCCTTGTCCCAATGACGCTCGTCATCCCAGACAAGCGGAAGGAAATGGGAAGAATGAAGAGGGTTGGAGCCGAGGGCAGTGATGGAGCGTTGATGGTTCATTTAGAACTACTGAGATGGGCTGGGCGGGTGCCTCGACTAGCGTCAATCTGCAAGTCGACGAGGAGCAAACTTTACGGACAGGCAAGGGCGGTTGGAGAAAGAGAGAGAGAGAAAAAAAATAACTTCACCCAAGGTGACTTCACCAACCTCTATTAAATAAGCGCATCGCAGGATAACCAGGTGCGACCCGATTCCTCTTAGAATTTCACATCTACTTCAATCTAGATGTAAATATTAGTGGGTTGTCTATGATTTTTATTGACGACAAACGCTTACTGCCAAATGAGAAAAATTCGACGCTGATATCGTTTTCGAGTCGAAATCGACGGAAATGGGGGCCGGAGATCGATGAGTTAGCGACATTCGCCATCGTATCGACGTCGTTTCGATCTCAACGTTTCTCACGGGGTGATCGCTGCACTAGTCTGCACTGCGTTCATTTTGAAGAAGAGCGGTGATCCACCGGGGTAAGTTCCGAACTCGACCGTCAGTTTAGGCGCGCTCCGAGCCCGAACTCCGCATTGTTCCGCGAGAGGAAATCACTCATTCACAACAATAACACTGATATGTAGAAACAGCCGAGCTGATTCTGGTGTCCACGAATGACCTAAGTATCAATATTTTACAAAATGCCTGCTCCTCTGTTTGTGACCGTTTCTGACCGTCTCGATCAACAACACTCCTCTCCACTTTCGCCCACAGCCATCCTCTGTTGGTCAGTATGCCGGTATGACGTGCGGGATGGCGGACGCTCCCGTGTTTTCCGTATTATTTTTTTGTCATTCGAAGGATTTTCGATCTAAAATTTCATCGGCCACTCTTTATTAGACCTTTGCCGTGAACGGCACTCAATTTTGGAAGGATAAATTCATGTTTTGTGTTGCTCTTCGAAACGGCTTTGACATGTGTTGAAACTAACCTCCAAAGCCTGGCACCTCAACCTCAAACTGTGTTGCTCTGGGTAGTTTGAGGTAAAGTTACTGTAACCTCATCTTGATAACTTTTCGTATATTCAAATTGTATATCTGTATCCCATGTAACACATTTCTCGTAACTATGCAGTGTAGTAGAGTCTAGTGTAACGTGGTGCTGTTATGGAATGTTATTCGTATGTATAAAATCGTGTTGATTAAGAGTACGTTCCGTGACATTGTTGTGATGTGCGTAAAGCCATAATTCTGATTGGTAAAAAAGTAAAAAATGTAATGCAACCTAACCTCTGCTCACGCAGTCACCAACGTCTTAAAACCCCCCAGAGCTGACTGAACGGTACATGTGTTTTTTTGTTTTCTTATTTCGCTTTTGATAAATCTCCAACGTAAGCTATGTTTTCTGTCGTTACCGTTCTACTGATGTTCGAAGCATGATGAATCTGTTTTACCCATGACCAGCGTGGGCAGAAAGTCATGAAAGTGACACCATGAGCGGTGAAGGCATCTTACGGGCGGCGATACCCCGCGAGATGGAGAGTTTAGTTTCGTCAGTCATCGCACAGAGTTCGCTCGTCGCAATACTCAAGAGCCCAGGTGCACGCGTCACTTGTTCTGACGTGTAGGGCGGACGTATTCAACCAGCTGGTGACGTAGGCGAGCCTTTATAGGTCATACTGCTGTCGATACTCCAGGCCGGTACATCAGGGCTTATCATCCCGTATAAAGTCACGAGACTGTAACTTACATTTACATTTCACGAGTTGACGCCGCGAGCCATAACTGTATCCGTAACTCGTTGCAGAGCGCCGCGATGTTGCGCTCGCATCGGACAGCCGTGGGGGTGGGGGGGGGGGGGGGGGGGGG
>CABIKL010002939.1:0-11721 GCA_902196195.1 Aptinothrips rufus | reverse complement strand
AAAAAAAAAAAAAAAAGAAAAAAAAAAGCCCGGTAGATAGGTGCACAGGTCTGAAAATTGTTTGTCCTGGAAGGAAAATGAAGACTAGTTTACAGTGATTTTACAACAGAATTGATTAATCTTACGATGGTCTGTCGTAAAAAATCTTGCCCTGTTCAAAATCCTCTTTATCATCCTCACTGTCTTTTTTTTTTAAGTTCATATTTTGATTTTTCCATTGATTTCTAGTAGGTTATGAATCCAAATCTTCTAATAATATTAATTCATTTCTTTTCCCAGAATTTATGTAAACAATGAATGTAGTTCAAAGCAACGTATTTTTGTTGCTATGGCTAAACCTTGCGGTGAAGATTTTCCAGAAGATTCATTTTTCAGGAACAGCAATGTTGCTCTTTTGGATGCAGCCATTCAAGAGAAAAAAGTCAACAGTATACATGAAGAAAGCAACCACAAAATTGAACCCTCAAAAAAGCGTAATTCTAAATAGTCTCTAATTTTTATTTTATTTTCGCATTCACATTGAAAGAATAGTTTTGAATTTCAAAGGGTCTTGCTTATCAATAGGCGCTCCCATACAATAATTCTGTCTTTTATCTTTCTTTGCCTCTAGATCACAATTTTGATGAAGCTCCTCAATTCATTACTGCTAAACAGCTGCTGATATCTAGAGGTAGCAACAAAAGTTTGAAATTTTTATAATCATATGACCAATCAACTACAACTTGTATTTCTGATTGTCAGATGGCCGAACCAAGGTGAAGTCCACAGATTCCAAGTTAAAATCCCAACAAGCATTGTCATTTGACGGAGAAGAGACAAGCAATAGACATGTTGGTGCTCCTCAAAAATCTGATATTTCTCACAAAGAGAAAAGTAAAAATTCTTATCGACCATTGAATATTACTAGAAGTGTTGTATTGCCAAGCAAACATCCAGATTCATCTGATTCTGAAGTGCTGTCAGATACTAAATTAGACACAGTGTGCAATGCTACGTCTGTTGAAGGTCAGTACTAAGATGAGATATGCACTGCAATATTTCTAAACTTAAGGGACCATTCAAATAATACGTAAGCATGTGACGTTACGAATACCCTCCTAGCGGCAACTTTGCAGCACATGTGTTTGGAAGTTTGCAGCAGAGTAGGCTATTCATGACGTTACATGCTTATGTTATATTTGAATGGCACCTTAGGAAAGGTAAAATACTGTATATTAGCAATATTTTGTCATTTTAACTTTTGTAATTTCCTCTTTCACTAATGCAGGTAAAGCAGAAGGAAATATATCTTCCTTCCTTTCAACTCAGCAGAAACTTAATCTGAATGCATGGGGTTTGCCAGAAAGTATATTAAAGCAGTATGGAAAGAAGGGCATCACAAGTATGTTTCCCTGGCAGGTTGAGTGCTTATGCTGCCCTCGTGTCTTAAATGGAGGAAATCTTGTGTATTCTGCTCCAACATCTGCTGGTGAGCTTGTTATTTACTTTATAATTTAAAAAAAAGTGAAAAAATATTTTATGTATAAATATTTACTTTATATGCTTTGTTATTTGCTATAATAGTGATGTCCATCTTCTTTCAGGGAAGACTTTAGTTTCTGAAATACTTTGCATCAAAACTGTTCTTGAAAGGAAGAAGAAGGTGCTATTTATCCTTCCTTTTGTGTCTGTTGTGCGTGAGAAAATGTTCTATTTTCAGGTAGGGTACTATGAAGACCATGATATTTGTCTGGTGCAGTACTAGTAATCTCTCACATAAGTTCTGAATGCATGTTTGAGCAGGATATATTTAGGGGAAGTAAAGTTCGAGTGGACGGCTACATGGGTGGCCATTCTGCTGCAGGAGGATTCAGATCTCTGGACCTTGCAGTTTGCACAATAGAGAAGGCAAACAGTCTAGTAAACAGGTGTGCATCTGATATTTCTTCTATTGAATTATCACAATTATAAGCTTTCATCTACAATTTACATTAGGTGAATGAATCTTATAATTGCTTTCTGTTTTCTTTAGACTGATGGAGGAAAATGAACTGAGGAATCTTGGTGCTGTTGTGGTTGATGAGCTTCATCTACTAGGTGACCCTCACAGAGGCTACCTCCTGGAGTTGCTTTTAACAAAGTTAAAATATATGGCATTAAGGTACTGCTGTATTTCAACTAGTTTCTTTTCATTGGGATTAGAGGAGACATTGTTTAAAATGATTTGATTCATTTTTTGTTTGTTTTAGGAATGATGATGTTCGTATTCAAATTGTTGGGATGTCTGCTACTTTACCAAACCTATCTCTTCTTTCAACTTGGCTGGATGCTGATCTTTATAGGACCTCATTCCGCCCGGTGCCGCTACAAGAGTTCATAAAAGTCAAAAATAACATTTACAGTTCTGACTTGAAGCTTGTGCGTACAATATGCCCAGAATTGACCATAAAGGTACTGCACAGCATTTCTACAACTTTCTTATTTTTTTAAACTTTTTTGGTTTGAAATTATGTAAGTTTTTAACTGCATGTCTTTTTTTTTCAATCTTTAGAATGATACTGAAGATATTGTGTATCTTTGTCTTGAAACAATAGCAGACGGCCACTCTGTTCTAATATTCTGTCCTACTAAGAGTTGGTGCGAATCTCTTGCTCAGACCATAGCCAGCGAGTTTCGTGTTATTGGTGAGAAAATCAGTGACTACTTTCTTAAGTCTTTCTCTACTTAATTTAAAATCTCTACATCACTTTTGTCCATATTACAGGTCTTGGTCGAGATGTTAATGCTCCAGATTCTTTGGCATTCAAATTAAGAGAGCAGTTAGACCCTCATAGGATAACAGAATGTCTTGAACAACTTCGTAAAAGTCCTGTTGGGTTGGATACTTTTCTTGGAAAAGTTATTTCATTTGGAGTATCTTACCATCACGCAGGTACATTTCCCAGTATCAAAATTTTCAAACTCAATTTGTTGTTCTGTCTTTAGAACTCCTCTTTGTGACTCAAAGTTTTCTCATTCTGATTTCAGGTCTGAGTATGGATGAAAGGGACATCATAGAAGGAAGCTTCCGAAATGGAACGCTAAGAGTTTTGGTTGCAACATCCACACTTTCGTCCGGGGTGAACCTCCCTGCCAGAAGAGTTATTATCAGGTCCCCTACTTTTCAAGGACAACCAATCGATATTTTATCTTACCGTCAGATGGTTGGTAGAGCAGGACGTATGGGTGTAGACACAGCAGGTAAAGAAAGTTCTTACTCATCTGGGTTTTCATGTCCACGCTGAGGTCTTTTAAATCTCCTCCTACGTCCGTCAATTCCAGGTGAGAGTATTCTAATATCTCAGAAGACAGAGCAACGTATAGTGGCAAATTTAGTTCGTGCCGAATTGAAGCCCATTCAGAGCTGCCTCGGCATTGGCGACCTGTCAGCCAGTCTTAAACGAGCTATTCTAGAGGTAGTGATCTTTAGTAAATAATTCCACAGTGATTTACTTGTATTTTTTATTGGAAGAAAATATCAAAGTTGTTTTCTTTCTCTTAAATTGAACACATTTTTCCTCTTTTCATAGGTTATTGCTAGCGGTGTTGCAAGTACACCAGAAGATCTGGAACTTTACACTAACTCCACACTGCTGGCAGCAAGCCGAAAGCAAACAGGAGACTGTACTGATCCAGTTTCCTTATGCATTCAATTTCTACAAGAAAGTGAACTGATCAGGCTTCAGGTACATGTTTTTCATCAATTCCAGCAAGGAATTTATAATTTTTTAATTTCCATCCTAGATTAGTTCCTCAGCTCCTATGTAGCATTCATAGACATTTTGGTCTCAATTTCCTAGACTGGTGAGGATGGAGTCCTGCGTTACTCTCCTACTCCTCTGGGTCAGGCTTGCCTGTCGGCTTCAATGCATCCCGATGAAGGGCTACGTTTATTTCAAGAGCTACAAAGAGCTAGGCAGTGTTTTGTCCTGGAAAATGAACTTCATCTTGTTTACCAAGTAAGGAAATGCATCTATACTGCATGATTATAGCCTTCAAGCGCTTCAAGAAAGCTCCTAGCTGTTTAGTACCTGCCACTTCCCATGCGCCAATCTTAGTTGCAATGTATTATATTTTTATACCCATTCTCAATTAATTTGATTGAAAGCACATAGTAATATTACTTGTTTTTTCCGTCTTGCTATAAGGTGACTCCTCTCAATGTTGCGGATCAGTGGGGCAATTTAGATTGGCTTCAAGTTCTAGCTTTGTGGGAACAACTTACTCCTGACATGAAACGAGTTGGTGAGCTGGTTGGGGTTGAGGATCGTTTCATTGTCAGAGCCATGCGTGGAACCATCAATCACAAGTTGGAAAAGCAGGTAGGGATCTTTGTTGTGTCTTTGGGCCACTTCAGAATTAAGGATGTCATTTCAATATTAATTTTTTTTCCTCAGCGTCAGAAGCTCATGATTCACAGGAGATTTTACACAGCTTTGGCATTACATGATCTGGTGAATGAAGTCCCTTTAAATGTTGTGGCTGCTAAATTCAATTGCTCTCGTGGAATGCTTCAGAGTTTACAGCAGTCAGCAGCCACATATGCTGGTATGTTTTGTGATATCCTACTTCCGATATGAGCGGTTTTTCATGTGAAACATCCAAACGTAAAATGTACCTTGCTTTCTCTTGCTCAGGAATGGTTACAGCTTTCTGCCATCGTCTGGGATGGGCAACTATGGAGTTAATAATTGAACAATTCCAAGATCGCTTACATTTTGGTGCTCATAGAGAGCTTCTTGATCTCCTGACATTACCATCACTCAATGGACCCAGAGCCCGGGCTTTGTACAATGCAGGCATTACTTCCCTGTCTGAGCTGACGACAGCAGATGTACTTGTTGTTGAAAATGCATTGCACTCTGCTGTCCCTTTTTTAAGGTCTGTGACTTTTTCTTCTCTTCTTTTTATTTACTTTCAATTTTGGAACACAGTTTATCTCATGATGCAATTATGATGCAGCGACAAAGAAAGAGATGGTGAAACCACATCAGAATCTGAACGTCGGCGTAAACTCAAGGCAATATGGGTCACAGGCAAGCAAGGTTTATCAGAGCGAGAAGCTGCGGAGCTGCTGATTAGTGAAGCAAGAGCCATAATTCAGGTATACAGCGATAAATCTTTTTGGTGGTCTTTGTGTTGTTTGATGACTTTATAAGTCCATAGAAATAATTTTAGTCTTCCTGTTTTAGTTGGAACTTGGGTTAACAGATGTCAATTGGGAGCGCAAAAAACAAGAAAATTCCAGAAATAGTTCAGTAGATTCATTATTAGGAAGAAACTCAATCAATCAGAGTGATAGTAGCGGCAACCTTTTTGATTCTGAACCAATCTTATGCAAAAGAGATTCAGTAAATTTAGAAGAACGTCATCCCATAGACCAAAAGCATGAAGTACGTCCTAAAAGAAGTGCCTCTGTAAATGTGCAAGAAAACACTGCACCTTCTGAAGACCTTGGTTCAAATCTGGAAAAAACGCAAATCGAGTGCGACAATACAGAAATCAAGCCAGTAGCAACCAACAGTGTAGAGCTAACATCTGATGATATGAACCAGAGTATGAGGAATGAACCAAAACCTAAAGAGCTCAACAATGTTGATGATGTGGAGCCAACTTCTAATGATATAAGTCAGAATATTAACGATAGCTCAAAAAATCAAGAGATAAATAACACGATAAATTCCGAAATTAATCATGAAAGTCCACAAAACGTGAGCACATTGCTTTTTAACTCTCCTATGAATTTATCAACAGATGTATTTGATAACAACATCTGCAATGTATCAAATCTTAGTATCAGTGTTGAAAATGTCCTTTCCCCAAACTCAAATGGTAATTCAAGGGCATACACAGGTGGAAGTTCAGATAATGAAAAGAGGACCCATTTGCAAACTGGCTTCGAAAATTACTTGGAATCCTTTTCGAACTCTGCTGTCACTAAGCTGGATGAGAAACTTGATGTTTTGAAGAATTTGAATGAAATCAATCAAGAATATGAAAGTCAAGATCCAATAGCTGGCAACAAAACTGTTTTCAATAATGGTGTGCACTCACAATTGGAATCATTTGGAATAAGCAATTCAGTGCTTGGCAGATTATGTTTACAAGAAGATGATGTTGAAATGTTACAGCTTGATTCAACCAGAAAACCACACAGCAAAAGATCATCCACAGACCTATTTGCTTCTAGTCCAATTCAAGACCTTTTTCCTCCTGAGGCCAGCAAGGATGTCCAAGGAAAAGATTCTGAAGATTTATTTGCTTCATTGCAGACACCTGTATGTGATCGAATCCTCAGACCCAGAAAGAGGAGTGGCGGAGGATCCAGCACCAAAGAATTGCTTTCACCATATATTGCTGACACCTCAAAAAGTCCCAGTTTGTTTGGTGATAGCTTTGAGATCAATACAGGCCTTATGGAAGTGCTGGATGGAGATGAAAATTCAAAGCCTATGAGTCCCAAGAAAACAGACAAGCAAAATTCTTGTGGAACAAATCTGAATGCCTTAGATGCCAGTATAATTGGGGATGTTGACTGCAGCGCTGCCTTTGCTGCTCCATCATTGTCAGCCTTCACTTCTGGACTAAAGCTAAGAGAACGGAGTGAAAATTGCCGTAAAATCCTAGGGTCAAGGAAAGAATTCAAAAACATTTTGAAAATGAAATCAACTGAGAACTCCATTGACCTGACTGAAGAAATTGATTCAGAACAACCAGAAAAAAGAAGTTCTAAAAGAGGTAGCAATGGTCATGTGGGTCTGAGTCGTAAAACAAATGTAAAATCATGTTCTCAGAAAGGGGATCGTACTTCTGAAGTTTTAACTGACTCGTTTTTAGATGCAGCATTTCAATCAGCATTTGAAGTTGATAGTAAGTCAGGAAACACATTAAAGACACCAAGAACTAGTATTTCTCCTGTGAAGAATGGAAGTGAAAAAAATGAATCCCTTCTGGAAAGTGATAGAGCTTCGATAGAATGTGAAAACAAACGAATCAGGCTGAATGAATCTTCTGATGAAGATGTCATTACTTCATCCCCAGAAAAGAACTTGAATAAGACAATGAGGTATGGTATTAGAACCACTGTGAGGTTTGGCAGAAAGTGACAGAAGATTTGATCTTTCTGTCTTGCACCATTTACTTCAATTTAATTGCTCTTGTATTTTTCTTGTATCAGAAAGTCTCCTAAAATCAGTAATCCACTATCTGTCCTTCTTCAGAAGAGGAATAAAAGAAAAGAGTCTGTTAGATCTGTCTGCAGTGGTAGTGGAATTGGACCACCACTCACTCGGCGTATGTTAGCGATGCGACAGGTATTGTTATAGAATAAACTCAGCTTAGCATGCATCAAAAGTTATTTACATAGGAAATTCACATTGTCATTTCCTTTCAGAGCAATTCTAAAGTTGAAGCAGATGGATCTGATTCTAAAATTCACCTTGTCAATAATTGTGCTTTGAAGAAAAACTACCAACAAGAACCATCCTTTCATCCTATTTTGGTTGAAGATTGGAGTGTATTTAACATAATAGATGTCTGCAGTGATACCCTTCTTTTTCAGACATTCTCTCAGGTTCAAATATTTTATCTCTTACATAATAACTGAACGCATAAGTTTTAGGAAGTATTATTATATTTTTCAGTCTGTTTGAGTGTACTTTTCTTTTGTCATCAGGAAATTTTTAAGACATTCCAATGTGCAGTTTCCTTGGCTTGTGAACGCCTTGAAACAAGTGAACCTATTATGGCTATTGGGTCTAAAGTTCTCAAAGGCCCTACATCAAGCAAAAAGGAACTACAGAATTCTTTTCAATTCACTTTTGGAGAAATTGTTCTTGTAGGAATAGCATTTTGTTTCGGTGGAACTGATGCTTATTTCCTCAGTTTGCTAGCTGAAAATAATGATTGTGTTGTGAACCTGAGTGACCGCTTGCAGTTGCTGACGGATCTTCTTGGTCGTAGAGAGAGGAATCCAATGCCAATAATTTGCTCCTTTGATCTAAAGGAGCACTACAAAATGTTATTCAGGTACACAACTACTTTTTATTCGTATTCCATTTAATGCTGTGTTAGACTTTATTTACTAATTAATCTCCATTGTATATCCTTATTTTTTACAGGTGCATTGGCCTTGAGATGTCCTGTATTTCTCTCTGGGACCCTAAAGTTGGTGATTGGCTACTAGAACCAGAGGGCAAAGAAAAAAATTTAGAAGCAATGGTGTGTGAAGCTCATATACGCACTGCTTTTTCCTTCTTGTTTGCAGTGTATTAACATTTTCTTGTATGTGCAGGTTGTGAAGTACGCTGAGCAAGCTCTTGGCCTAGTTCAGCATGCAGGTCATGTACGGCATGGTGTGAGTAGTCCTGCATTAGACTATAATCAAACCTTGCCTGGTAGACAACGTTCGTCTGTTGAATCTATATTGTGTTGCCAAATCATGTATGCCCAACATGCAAAACTTCAAGAATCTCATCTTATTCCACCCTTCATTAGTGAGTTAAAACAATTTTAAGGTTTTAAATAAATTGAATCTAGTTTCTAAAGAAATGAACATGCTCTAATTTGTTCTCTGTATTTGAAATTTAGATGTAGAGATGCCAGTTGTTCTCTGCGTTGCTAGAATGGAACTAGCTGGTATTGGTTTCAACAGTGAAGTTATTCTAGCACTTCAAGAAAAGCTACGTGAAGAAATGGCTGCCCTAGAGCAGAGGGCATACCAATTAGCAGGGCATTCGTTTAGTCTCACATCCCCTGCCGACACTGCAAGGGTAAGAATTTGCATCCCTTGCTGCAATCTAGTCTGTCCTTTTTATTTGCTTTTTCTCATTAGGTCCATGTTTGGATGTGGTGGCTGAATAGTTTAAAAGCTTAGTTATTTTTTCAGGTGATTTATCAAGAGCTGAAACTTGGTCAGAGCAAATCATTGAAGGGTCGGCCCAAAAACACAAGCAAGGAAACTCTTGGAAAACTCTGTTCTGAGCATCCCCTTCCATCTATTATTCTTTCATGGCGAAAAATAAATTGGATACATTCCAAAGTAAGTTTGATTGATACTACTATGCTGAGAACGTTATGGTTCCTTTTAGGCTTCTCTGTCTTCTCTATCTTGTTTTTAAAATACATTTCGAACTGTTGCAGACTGTGTGCCCTCTGCTGCCTTCAGAACCATGCTCACGTTTGTTTGGTCACTACATCATGCATACTGCTACTGGTCGTATTTCAATGCATGAACCAAATATTCAGTGCATTCCCAGAGATTTTGAAATTTCAGCAATATCCAAAGAGCTATTTAGCATGCGAACTGCATTTATTCCATCAATAGGTAAGATTATTCTGGGTAAATCATTATAGCTAAGTATAGATCTGCTATTTTATTTCTAAGCTTCTTTTATTCTGTTAGGTAATAAGTTCGTTGCAGCTGACTATTCTCAACTAGAGCTAAGAATTTTAGCTTATCTCTCTGGTGACCAAAAACTGAGAGATGTGTTGAATGGTGGACAAGATGTATTTTGCAATCTGGCTGCATCCTGGAACAACATTTCTTCTGAACAAGTAAATGATTTTCCAGGTCATACTGAACAGAATTTGCTGCCTTTCAATTTTCACTGCTATATAATCTGGTGTTCATCTACTTTTTATACAGGTTTCTGATGACCTTCGGCAGAAAGCCAAGCAGTTATGCTATGGTATTATTTATGGAATGGGAACCCGAGCCTTGGCAGATCAGCTTCAAGTGGATGAAGCTGAAGCAAAAACTCTCATGGATACCTTTCACGAGGCATTTCCAGGTGTGTACATTTTTTAATGGACCTTATGCTCTATGCCTGTGAGTGCATCCAAAATGATGGTATGGATCTCTTGTCTTCATTCATATTTTTTCTATCTGTCTTAGGTATTAGTGAATTTTTATCTAAGACTGTTAATGAATGCCGAAAACTTGGCTATGTGAAAACGTTGCTCGGACGTCGCCGTTACCTTCCCGGCATCACCAGCTCGAATATCCATATAAAAGGTACATAGTCCTTCTGGCAGTTTCAAAGTAATAGAAATAATCTTTTCCTTCTGAAAGGCAGCAATAAAATTTGGAAGGGGGAGGATAGATTTATCTCAATATGTATGACTGATTTGAAACTTTTCTTGCTTCAGCCCATGCCGAAAGACAGGCTGTTAATACTACTGTCCAGGGGTCGGCAGCTGATTTGACAAAGACTGCTATGGTTGCTGTGGAGGAACAGATTCGGGAAGCATTTCCAATGGCAGTGCACACCAATTCAGACAAATCTTCAGTTTCCTCACCACAACTTGTTCTTAATCTTCATGACGAACTTATGTATGAAGTAAGTCAAGAAAAATTGTTCAGTTCTGATCACTTAATCAGAACCATAATTTGCAAACCAAGATGCAAATTACAACGCAATCCTAAAGTTTTGAGTGTTGAATTTGCAATTTTTTGTAGCATGGTTTTCATTTATACTGTTTGCTTTGCAGGTTCCTGAAAAATATGTTTGTCAGTTTAGCAAAATACTCAAGCATGAAATGGAAAATGCAATTTCACTGCCAATTAAATTGCCTGTAAAAGTGAAAGTGGGCCCATCATGGGGTAAGCTGGCTGAACTTAGCTAATACAAATTTTAAAAAAAATTGTATTGTTTAAAACCTTTGGTTTAGATTAATTATGATCAATTATATAAGTTGTTGATTCTTGTTTTACAATTTTGCAACTGTTTTGATTTCTTCTGTTTTTTTTTTTTTATTGTATTTTTTCTGAGTCAGCTATTTTGTCAATATATGCCGTATGGTACAGTTATTTTACGTCACGTATTTCTGTGCATGTTCTGTAATGTTAGCGTTGTTATGATTTGTTTTCTTATTGAAGTGAAAATTCTTTTTCTATTTTGTTCAATGACTGTGATATCTTTTGTACCCTCTTATCGCACCTTAACTGTTTTTGTTGCTTTAATTTTTTATAGGCCATGTGAATATATCTGAATACATTTTTTAGTTTCATGTCAATCTGATTCATTTTTCTGTGACCTTCATAAGTGCTATTAAAATTTGTTTTAATTAGCACATCCAACAGTTATATTATCTTTTATTTGAAACCCTTCTCAACTCGAAAGACCTAAATACATGTAGACATATTTGGGATGGCACTGCTGTTCTTAAGGCCGATGTTCCTAAAAAGTTATTTCATTTCATTATTTGAAGATTTGGCTTGCGATGTATACCGAGTGACCCATCGAAGCGGTGACGTCCTTGCTTAATAAGTTATTACAATGAGCTATCAAGTTGAGGTGACACTTATTGCTCTACAAGAAACTGCTCTACACACTTGAAAAATAATATCTTTATTTGCTGTTAAATTTTTATTCTTACTGTATTATGTACTTAGTTGGACTTATTCGGAACGCCCCGATGTTCCCAAGGCCGATGTTCCTAAAAAGAGACGTACTCCAATGCTCTTTTAAAAGAACATGGAAGCCATTGTGTGATAGTAAATACGCGTTGACGTAATTCGTAAGTAGAGGAAGCCATGGCGCAATGGTTAGAGCCACCCACTTACAGTCTGTGAGTGTGGGTTCGATGCTGGCTCTTTTTGTTTTGAATATCATTTTCCCTTCTGTGGATGCATGAGGATTTCTCTTTACGGGGCTCGTTTTCATTGAGGCTGCATGAGGTTCCCTTCTACGGTGTCGGTCA
>CABIKL010002938.1:0-11722 GCA_902196195.1 Aptinothrips rufus | reverse complement strand
TCTTTTTCTTTTTTTTTTTTCCAATCCTGTTAACATTTTTTACTGTGCTTCAGGAATTGCAAAAACTTGCCCAGTTTATTGTAAGGAAGTTCCTGGACATAGCTTCCAAGAATCCACTGGCATTTGTAGAACTACTCTTTTGGAAAACATCTAGAGATGCCTTTGAGATTGAGGAGGGCTATGGAAGCTACAAAGAAAAGTGAGTGTAGTGAAATTTTGCTAGAGCCTTCATCTGATATAACATTACAACTTCTAAAGCGTGGTATCATTTACAGGACAGCAGCTGAGAAAAAAATATGGAAAGAGGAGGAAGAAGATGAGTTACGAGTCCTCTATCAAGAGTTTCAAAGAGACCAGCCTGGAGGTGGTGAGTATAATTTTTGTTTTAGGTAAAATACTCTTTCTTCTTACTTCTTACCCTCTTTTTTTTGTCTGGGACTCACATTGTTTTGCACTTTAACATTAGAACATTTTTTCTCTTTTTTCATTCTACATGAATAAAATTTTGTTACTTTCCAGATGTTGTTGATTGGATTCACACAAGAATTATAAATCAAGATCATTCAAAGAATGCTGTCAGGAAAAAACTTCAGGAGTTATTCTTACTTGTACCAAAATCTGTAAGTATTTTGCATTTACGAATTTTCATTCTTTATAAGATTCAGGCATTTTCATCTCGATCTCTCCCTTTTCCCATCAGAAAATGCGCCCTCCAAAGGAATGGGGTGAGCAGGAAATTACCCAACTACAAGATCTATATGATCAGTTCAGGGATTCTGCCAGTAAGTGCACATTAGTAAATTAATCAAATTTAGTTTTAATTCATGTGCTTGCCAGATGCCAATATTGCTTGATACTTGTATATGAAAGTTACTTATTGCTTTAAATGTTTTCAGACCCCATGGAAGACATACTGTCAGGACTTACAATTAAGAGGCCTAAGATAAAAGTAATTGATAAGCTTTTGGAGTTAGGAATCATCAGTGATCGCAAAGCATTGCACAAGAAAGGACGTAAATCCAAATCTGGTAACTTAAGGACAGGTAAGAAATCAAGTTTAAAGGTCTCAGGTCATTGAAAGATTGTCTTCCCTTGTATTTGAATTTTTCTTATTTATCTCTTTGTCTTTGGGTTTGTCAGGTGGTTATGCGCATGATGACATTATCCTGAGCGATGATGATAGTGACACAGATAGTGATGACAGCAACAGAGATGTAGTGAAAAGGCCAAAGAATAATGCAGCTGGTGGTGACAGGGATAGAATTGCTCTGAAAAAAGCAAGAAGAGGAAAGACAGGCCGTGCACCACAGGGCCAAGTCACTGCCATGTTACTTCAGGTTGTCAGCTCAGGTAAGTTTGGTTTGTTTGGGTGCACTTGTACTTGCACTTATGAACTTGCGACAGTAATTTTCATCCTTGCCAATAGGTTTCACAGGGGGTTTACAGTGGCTCAAAGAGTCTTTCGAAGAAGCCGCGGAGGACGCAGAAGTTGATCCTACATCAGATGTTGATGGAGTGCCCCTTGTTCCTGTTGGAGAGGATGCTGATTCAGCCATGGAGAGCCCTATTTTCCAGAGGCTATTGCAAGCTTTGGGTATTGTTCCCCCCTTTGATGAACAGGTAAAAATATATTCTTGAATTTAACCTTCTTCTAAATAAATGCAGTCAAGGACCGTTCCCAGGTTAAAGTGTATGTCTTTTGTGTAGGAATCATATTGGCGTATCCCTGGTGATATGAGATCAACAGAAATGAGGCAGAAAATTTCAGTTCTGCAGATGGCATTGGATGGGACCCTGTCAGCTGAACAGCCATCGGGTAAGTTTTTGCAGATACTAAAGTCATGATCTTAATTCATTTGGAGTCCCATCGAGCAGGTTTGACTCTCCATTGTATGGGGTTTTGTTTGCAGAGCAACATTCTGAAAATTCAGATGGAGAAGGTACAAACAATCATGTCAATTCCTCGGATAGTGAAGATGAGTTTAATGCATTGCGCAGAATAACTGCAGCTAGCCGAGATGAAACAACCACTGGTAAGTGCAATTGCAATCATTTACAATTCCCAATTATCTTTATCAACAAGAATCAATTACTGAAAAACTAATGTGGAATCAAAAATTTAATATCTGACCACCATGTTTATATCTCCTAAACATTTCTCGTCCAAGTCTTTTCTGGTGAAATGAAACATTTTTTAAAATTCTAGGTACTAAAGAGTCCCAATTTGATCAACTACTTCAGTCAGAGTCATCATCTGGATCAGGGAATGCAGATTTGCAAAAGGGAAAACAGAAACGGCTGAAGATGATTCAATCAACACATTCTGTCGATGACACATGCGAGGGAACAAAACATGATGAAAGCAACGATATGATTGAAAAGGCAAAGAAAACCGCGAAGTCAAGAAAAACATTTAATTTAGATTCTGACTCTGATGAGGAATGTGATGGTGCTAATGCAAATTTAATTTCAAGTAGTAGTCAATCCAAAGGTCGGGTCTTTGTTGATTCAGACTCAGAAAATGATTGTTCTGGATCAGGTATTCCGCAGAATATGCTACGGAATCGACCATTGGTTATTGATTCAGACTCAGATTCAGATGTTGAAACTTCTGTTCGAACAAATTTAACAAAAGTTCAACCAGTTAAAAGCTCACCTCTAAAAGAGTCATCAATTTTAAACAGTTCTCAGAAGAGGGCAATAGTCAGCTCCGATGAAGAAATGGATTCTGTCGATGTTTCTCATAAAGCTAGTAAGACCACAAAACATTTTCTTAGTAGCTCAGACGACTCGGGAGGAGAATTAAATTCTCCTAAAAAAGCTCGCGTTCAGGAAATGAGCAAGCTTAGGATGTAAACCGTTTTCAGTTTTTATAAAGTTATTTTCTTTTTACAGGTTTGAAAAATTATTTTAAGGAGGGTATGTTTTTTTTAGCAGTGTTTTACTTTAAGATTTTCGATGTACCAATTTCAGTGCCTTTCATTCTGTGACTGTGTTTGATGCACTTGATTGTACTTGTGCTGCAAGAATTAGGATAGATAAGTATGTGATTTGCATGAACATGAATAGAAAGTTGTCTTTTTTGTAATGTGGTATTTTTAATTCAACATTTTGTTAACATTAATGGTTCTTTTGCTTCCTAGTCTACGTCAGTTTTTATCTTCTTCATGAAGATTCGAAAATGCACACATTCTTTTTACATTATCATGATGGCTTGTGTAAACTTTAAAAAAAAAACAGATCTCTTTTATTTTCTTAACAGTACAATACTATAATTTTAGATAAAATACAGTTTCAGATTTCATGGCATATTTTTTAGCAAACTGGTTTTCCCACCAAAATATGCTTAATATGCTGTATTTTTTGGAAACTCAAATATCATTTCCAGTATTTGTTTGGAGGAACAAGCTGCTTTTGTTGTCCTTGTAAACAATGACCTGATAGATACTATGCAGTTCACACAAATCATTTTTCAAAATGTAACTCTTTTGGGTGTACAATTGTAAGCATTATTGTTATCTTTCTATTTTGAACATGTTTGCACAGAATTTACATCAGCACTACATACGTCAATTTTAATCACCCTTGTGGGCATACTATATCTCAGATGTGGACTTCCTCATGTATCTTATTTTCGTCCATTTCACTTGAGGAAATTTTATTCAGTTAGGACAAGACTAGCAACTTTAAAATGTGCTCTTTCCTCTGTTCAGTCCAAAGAAAGCTAACTGGATGATGCTTCAGATTTTTGTTTATTTTAATTTCCTGATATTTTAGTTCAGTCATAATGTTCCTTCACTAGTATTTGAAGACAGCTCTTTTGAACCTCTGAAGAAGTAGAGTGACCCAGTAAAGCTCTTGTATGTTTGTAACTTTGAAAATGTTTTATCTAATTATATCGAACAAAGTCCTCTTGTATTGATTATCATTATTATGAAGATATTGAAATCAACATGAGCTTTTGTCATTTTCACCCCTGTTATGCAGTGGAGCCAATATTCATATCAAAAGTATCAAATCAAAATACTGTACAAAATTCCCTCATTTCATTTACTGAGACAGCAGCTAACATATAGTAAAGGAAAATTTGCTGTCAGTCGAGAATTTATCACTCGGTTTGTTCACATCGATTTTCTGAAAAAGCTCGCTTTCCATTTAAAATTGCTGCAACAAATAACTAATAATTTATTACAAAATGTTTGAAGAAATTTTTGTTCAATTTAATTACTACTATTATTGAATCAAATTCATGTCAAAATTTTGCATATCAACTAGAATGCGAGTTTTACAAAGCAACACTAATCACATACTTACTCAAGTCTAGATGACTGTGATCAAATATCCTTGAAGAATATGACTTCCATCAACATCACAGGATGCAGACTACAGACCAAGAAAATGTCTTTCTTTTCACACAGATCAAGAATCACACTTACATTTTTCTAAAATGGGATTTTAGTGTCGAACATTAGGACGTAAATTTCAACCGTTTTATCGAGTACCTAACCGTTTGGCAGTTCGGTTCGAGCAAGTATGTGATCAGGGGTAAGACTGCGCTGTGTCGGCATGCCGAAGAAGACGTGATGACAACACATCCGGCGGAGCACTAATGCATAACAAATAACAGTTCCCAGTCCATCCTGCTCAGCGCGCGTCAGGTGAGACGCACGGCGCCATTCTCGACGCCGAGGTGCCTGCTCCGCTGCGGTGCACAGTGGGGTGGCCCGCCAGGTGGCCCGCCTGCAGGTGCGCGTGCAGCTGGCGGGCTCGCTCGCTGCGCATCTCGGAGCGCTGCTGGTGCAGCGGCCGGTAGCCGGAGGGCCCCGCCGGCCCCGCCGTGGCCACCAGGTGGTCCTGGCGCTGCGAGCTGGACTGCGTCGTCCACACCACATCCTGAGGGAGCGTTCACAGGTCTTCACACTGCGTTTCAAGACGAGGTCCGAGATCACGACCTCGATACTTTACCGTACTTTAGCAGCGCTGCACTGTGCCAGCCCAAACTAATGTCGATTCGATCTACCGTTATCAACTGACCACAGGTCGGTTTTCTTTTGAAGAAATTTTGAAACTTTAAGATTTGCTTCCAAATGGTAAGGGGTGACCCTGTGGGTGTCCCAAGACCTGTCAACCACAACACAGCAGCGTTTTTGAGCAATGGGGACTCCTCATCTGCCGGTGACAGTATAGTCAATTTTCTGCTGCACCATTTCGCCGATCAACCTCCTGCTCTCCTGGTACCAGAGCACAGTCTTGGCGATGATTGCCGCTAAAGAGCAGACTGATATCTGTCTGCGCACGTTGACACAAGCCACGGTAGCGCAGCGGTAGCGATCTTAGAATCGAAAGCGGGAGGTCTGCGCTCGAATCTCTTTTCCACTTTTCATCTTGGGCGGATGAGATTCGAACTGTCATCCTCCGGCGTCAGATTCGAGCACTACCACTCTGCCACAGTGATCTGTGCCCATTACAGTGCATTAAAGCGGCGGGTGGACCGATATCAGAGTGGGCCCAGACGGCCCAGACCGAGCTTGGGTGGCCGCATTCACCTGGTGGCCATGACAACGCTCCGCGCGCGTCTGGTCTATACTCCGCGCTGCCGGCGTGAGTCTCGACACGCGCGGAGTGTATACAGGCAGGGCAGGGCTAGGCAGGGGGGCAGGGCGTATGCTCACCTCGATGAGCTCGTCCAGCGCGGGCAGCAGCTTGTCCGTGGACATGGGGCTGAGCGGGTTGGGGCTGGTGCTCGGGCTGGCGCCCCTGCTGCGGCTGAGGGAGCCGCACCGCTCCATCGAGATGGCCCCGCCCAGCGCGCTGCCGAGCGAGCGGCTCAGCTCGTCCCCGCTGGCCGAGCGCGGCGTGCACGCGGAGCCCGGCGTCGGCTGCTCCGTCTGCTGCCCCGCCTGCTGCCCCGCCGCCGCCGCTCCCCCGGCCTGCTGCAGCTGCAGCTGCTGCCGCCGCAGTCTCTGCTCTCTCTCCCGCTCGAACCGGCGCATTCCGAAGCTCATGCTCTTGGTGGACGAGGCGCTGCTGTGCACCGAGGCGAGGCTGGGCCGACGAGAACCTGCAGCCGGCCAATCAAATACCAGTTAGGCGCCAGTGACGTCACGCATGTCCTATCACGTCGAATCCTCAATGAGAACCGTGTGAACACGGAAAGCCAGAGTAAAAACTATTGCCAGTAACGGCTCTTGGAATATTTTCATGTGTCGGGTGCGAGCGAAACTGTTTAACTCTGTCTGCGTCATGGATCTTGTGGATCACTGGCTTCACAATTTGGGAATTTGACCCAGTGAAGCAGCACAGCACAAACTCCAAGTTTTGGGTATGAACATCTGCAAGCTAGCTGGCCGCCTGGCCTGGGGCCTGCCCTGACGAGACACGGATAGCGCCTGCGGAGTCCAGGATAGGCCAGCCCGCGGTACACCGCTGCACGGCGGGCGAGGCCACCATCGCCTCTGCGGGCGCCCGTCTGTCTCGCCTCGCCTCGCCTCGCCGCGAGACGGATGACTAACATCTGGCGTGACTCGACCACTGACTGTCCGTGTTCAACCACCTTACGAAGCTTCAGAAGCCCCCTTTTATTATTATATTTTTTATAACATGCGTACATCACTCCTACACATTACTAGGTGAGGCACGCCGCTCTTGCACCTCATGCAAAGCCATGAAAACTTACAAAACCTCGCAAGTCAATTTTCTACTAATTTTTTTATTTTTGCAGTCAGAATGAATTTTAATCTTGGTTGACAAAACCGGCGAAACTCACTCATAATACTTCATACGTATTTTTGGCCTGTGCTCTTACATCTCAGAGGCCATTGCTCTAGAAATTGACTTGATTTCAGCGGTCCAGAAAGCTTTGGAATTTCCACAAGCAGCACAATTCCGCACTGTTACTTATCATCCTACAACACAACACGTAAACATATCCATGCCAGCCAAGAGTCAGCTAACATAGACAAGCAGACGCAAAACAAACAGTCAGCCAATACATGTCGCATACTCCAACATGCTAATTGCACATTCTCGAATCAAACATTACGACACTGTAACATAATTTCGTCACTTTACGAACCACTTTGGGACGAATTTTTCGTTTTTCGTTACCTTTTTGAGTAGAATTTTTTTTCGAATGTAATTGACGATTCTTCATCAATATTTTGTCACCGATGACGAAAATATTTGCAAATGCCTCAAGAAGAAATATTCGCGTTCCAAAATTGCTCAGAGGTTTTCTAATGACGGCAATTTATTTTACAGTGGATTTTAGAGTGTACTTCAATAAAGACAGCGTCCCATTTCTCATTTACTCCGGATGGTCAGCACTAGGGAGGAAACTCTCAGTAAGATGATATTCCAGACAAGAATGGAATCGCTTTAACTCTGTAGCAAATACTTGAGTAAAGCTTCGATATCGACCCATCCGCATGTCAAATGTCACGAACTATACAAGTGGATTCGCAATGGGACCTGTCATGAACACGTCAGCACACCGCAAGGCTACAGGGTGCGATGCACGGTAGGGCTGGTCAGAGGGATGGGGAAGCAGTCCGTCAGCTCGACAAGGTCGCGGTACGTATGGTCAGAGGATCGGGCGGGAGCAGGCGGGGAGGGAACGCCAAGCGAGTCACAGAATGTGAGCGGGATTGAATATAGTCGATTGAACTAACTTTCACAACAGTCAGCTGGAAGGGGCCGGCCTCAGGAAGGAAAGGGTTGAGGCAGGCGAGGGGAAGGGGAGGGGAGGGGAGGGGGCAGGTCAGGTGTCGGGACGGCGATTTCGTTTCATCTATGGTGTGAAGGGGGAACGTCTCCAGGGTGGGGTGGGGAGGGACGGGGCTGTTCATGAATGTTTATGACAACCTCTGACACACAAAGCGGGCTACCACAAAGTAAAGGCAAAAGAAACAGAAGAGGTCGGTGACCGAGACGGGCCGAAGAAGAAGCTGTTCATTAGGAAGGGAGCGCGTCAAGCGCATGCGCAGCACAGACAGCGCGGGTCACGACGAGGATTGGATGGTTTGGTGACGGAGACACTGTCCAGAAAATAATTTCGATTCAACTAAATTTAGCGGAAGGTAATTTACGAAAAATATATTTCGTGTGACTCACCCGAATTTGGTTGAAACAAAAGACATATTATCGCACCTTCCACTAACTTAAGCTGAATCGAAATTATTGTTTTTACAGCGGACCACAGAACGGTATAATGCTCTAAGAGAACCTCATCTGGGAAAGCTCATGGTTCTGGTTGCCTATCAGCTGTGCGGCGTCTTTTTGACTCTACATCATTTAGTCGAAGAGCAGTTACTACCTCCGGTCAAAGTTTTACAGCCTTCCCATCGAATCACTGCCTACAGCCAGCAGCAGCAGCAGCAGCCGCCGCAGCAGCAGCAGCAGCAGCAGCAGCCGCCGCCGCTCGCCTCGGCAGGACGGCGCGGTTTGGCGCGCGGCACCGCCTTTTCAATATCGCGAATGGTCTGCATCGCGCTGCTCATTTCTAAGGAAGTGGATGGCGCCGTTTCTATTCGGTGAACGGAATGAGTTCTGTCCCTGCCCCGCCTGTTCCTCCTCGCCCCCGCCCCCGCCTCTGCAGCCCGCTCGTTTGTATTGCCCCGCCACTATACGAAGGCATGCCGCGCCGCGCCACGCGACACAGCCACCGTACTGAGTCCGTACTGAGAGAGACAGAGTGTACATCTGTGGTACGACATCCCCAATCGGGCTCCGAGAATATGCATGCCTGCCGCCCGCACCGCAAGCTGTCCGCTTGTTGGAGGAAGATGTAATCTGAGCGATGCCAGAGACGGCACAGACGTGCCGTGCCGAGCCGAGCCGAGCTGAGCTGCGGGGCTCCCCTCAGTCTGCGAGACCACAGGGCAAGTAATCACACAGAGTGGTTGGTCGGCTTGACCCCTGCCCCCTGCTCCTCCTACCTCGCCCCCTCCCGCTCCGCCTCTCCCCTCCCACGCCAGCTCCGGAGGAGGAGAGAGAGGGAGCTACCCCATACACTTGGTGCAAGGCGTGTGTTCGAGATTTTTGTCGGCGCCCCTCTGCAGTGAACCTGCTGGCACATTCCAGGATCCACATATTTCCCACCCGACGCTCCTTTCCAAGTTCTTTACTTAGAAGCACAGGTACCGTTCTGTGGTATGGACAAATATCCCCAGGGGAAAAAGTTCGTTATCACAGAAAAACAGGGTTTTAGTTTCAAAAACTGATTTGTCCAAACCACATTGATGTCGTCGTGGCGGGAAAAAATCCGTCTTATTGTCATGACAAACCTATTCTCCTGAGAAAGTGCCGATAAAAGGGTAAACAATGTTGACTAGAGGAGAGTTATACAATTAAAGGGAAAGGAACGAGATGGGAGAGAGAAGGAATCAAGTGAGAGAGAAAGAAGAAATGCAGATTTGCAAAACAGAGGAACTAAAACGTAATAAAACTGCTAACTGAACGTAGAGAAGAACCAAAAAGAGTTGAAAACAAAAGACAGATGTGGAATAGAAGAAATAGAAACAACCAGGACCGTCAGAACAGAGAGAGAGAGAGAACGTGACAAAAAAAGAGATATATCGAAGGAGATACAAAACGGTAAAAACGGAAACGCAATGAAACTTTATAGTAAATAGTTTAAAGTTTAGCAGACTGAAGAAGTGAAAAATAGGACGAAGAGAATGCAGACCAACGAAAAAGATAAGAGGCAACGACCTGCCAAGCATTCCTCACAAACAGTAGACGACAGGATAGGCAGACAGCACACAAGACACGACACGATACGGGACAGCCGACCGAGCAACTGCCGCCAGGGAACCCCAGGACAACACCATCACTCTCTCTTTCACTCTCTCTTCATCACTTCGCACACTTTCTGCCCTTCCATCTTCTGTTCTCTCATTTCGTGGTCATTTCCAAGCGAGCATGCAAGGAGGTGATGCTGCTACGCAAAAAGCATGCTTTTCAGCCACCACCCTCAGAAGCAGGACTAACTCTTACTCGATCGCTTACTTATTTCATCCATATATGCTATCGTTTACGTTTAGTTCAATAACTATTTATTATCGTGGAAGTTATTCTCATGCTGCCTCTCTCTCTCCCTTTCATTCAAAATCAGCAAGTACCTTTCTTCTGATTTCCTGCTTCCACTAATCGGCTACAAATGGGCGAACTGTCTTTCCAAAAAGTTAAGCTCACCACAAATTGATACTTTTAGTGCATTGAGATCTACGTTAAAAAATGTGCATCGATTTAATGATCCGGTTCTATACTATATCATCCTAAGGATTTAGAGAAGTCGTGCACTCCAAAGACTGAAACAACTACTGGCAAGCCGTCGCAGCATGGTAGCATGACAGCCGTCCGAAAGTCACGTCGCAGTTGGGCTTTCGATATTTGACGATCGCGTAGCTATAAATGTTGTAGCGATAGCAGGAAAGGTACACTGACGGAAAAGAGGAAGCAACCCTTGAGAAATTGCGTTTGCCGTCATCTCCCAATGAGAAAAGAAAAGCCGGAATAATACGAAAATCATCAAATCGAGGATTTTGAATCCACACAATATCGAATCGCGATGAAATTTTGGACATACTTTTTGGTCAGTTCAGGTTTTGACGTAAAAATTTTGCCAACTGTTCAGACTTTGCCCGGGTACCAAACACGGTATATTTTTGAATCGGCACGGAAAAATATTCATCTCGTAGGGAATTTAAATTTGACATCACTCGGAGAAAAGAAATATGGATCTTTGGTAGAGTAATAGGAAAGCATTGGCGACGATTGGAAGAACAACTTTAAAGAAAGAACAATATGAAGGCCCTGATGAAGGGAGAGGAGAGAGCGTGAAGGGTTCCCCAGTGTGCTCGGCGGCCGCCCTTCAAGGACTGGCCGTTCACCTGACCCCGCATTCCTGCTCGCTCTGGTCCTGGGTGGGGTCGCCCCCGCTGGGGTCGCCCCCGGCGGGGTAGCCTTGTGGGACGGACTGGACGAGCAGCTGTTGGCACCCGAGTTGGGGGCGGGGCCGGCGGGGGTGGGCGGGGGGCCGTTAGGGGCGGGGGCGGCGGAGCCATGGCCGAGCGCCGCGCCACCCGGAGGCGTCGTCGGCGAGGACGCCGGCGGCTTTGGCTCCACCGGCGTCAGGGGTGGCGGCGTGGACGTCGGAACGGGCGGGGGGCGGTCAACGTCCACGTCAAGGTCGTCGTCCGGCTCGTCGTCCGAGTCGTCCTCGTCGCAGCTGTCCTCGTCCTCGTCCTGGTCCTCGTCCTCGTCCTCGTCGCTCCGGTCCGTCTGCGTGGCGTCGGGTCGCGGGGCGTCGCGGCGCTGCGCGTCCAGCTGGGACATGAGGAGCAGAGCGGCTGCCCGGGCCGCACCTGCGCGCGAGGAGCCGGCCGCCAGCACGCCGCGGGACAGCGACCCGGACGCGGACACGGACGCGGACACGGAGCGCTGGGACCCCGAGCGGGACGCGGACCGGCCCGCCAGGGGGAGACCTGCAACAGAACGGGGCTTGAAGACACTCAGCTTCAACTCAAGAGTCATCAGACACTGCAAAACTCAAACCTTCAAACCGAAGGAAAGCTCGAAGGAACATGCGAAGGTCCATAGAACCCGAGGGGTCAGTCACTCCTTATTTTCGTGTACACAGGAGTACATACAGGGTGGCCCACCCAAGCCGTGCCAGAGCAAAGTTAGGCTAGCCCGGCGGCAGCTCCCCTCTCCTCGCCCC
>CABIKL010002937.1:0-11722 GCA_902196195.1 Aptinothrips rufus | reverse complement strand
AACGCACTTATTAGGCTCCAGTATTTCATATTTACTTCTCGGCTCATTCAGTCACGTACGGTTTTATAAGATTGTATAAAAACCTTTATAAGATTGTATTAAGAACTATGTATACAGTTTTATAAACTAACCTTTATAAAACCTTATCAAAACATTTATAAAATCATATAAGGGTAGTCATATAAAGACTTTTATATAATTACATACATATAAATGTTTATAAAACCTTTATAAAGGCCTTTATAAAACTCATTTTCATTCGGGAGTTTGAGAAAAAATTTCTTTTTTTTTTCTTTTTGCGTCTGCGACTTATTCCCCCTGTTGATACCAGCTTGAATGTTCAATTTCGTTACTGTGCTCCAGATAGCGCTAACGCGTTTACATTGGACTGTCAGTAACCGCAGCATGTTTCCGTTACTCTGGAACAAAGGCAACGCGGGAATGCATCATTCAAAAGCAACGTCAACCAAGCCTGCCACAAAGCTTGTCGCGCATTTAACCGGAGCCAATAAAGAAGCGCTTAAAAAAGACCTCAATAAACGCTGTTAGCTGCTCCCTTATTCGCGCCCGTGATCCCAACATATCCATAAAAGCTGCGACCAATAACGTGGCCGCAGCTGAGCGGACCCCCCCGCCCCCCCCCCCCCCCCCCCCCCCCCCCCCCCCCCCCCCTGCTCGTCTCCCTGAGCATCCCGCTGCTAATGGTACGTCACGCACGTGACAGGAATTCCGAGACAAATAGAATGCCAACAGCATGCCCGTTTCACAGAGGATTATGCAAAAAGCAGGAACAAAAAAATGTTCGTGTTGCCATTTACGCACCAATCCATTCGACTGCTGCGGTGGAATCTGTCGAGCTCCAGGCGATGCCGAGTGGTGATGGGAACTTGATGCTCCCCTGATCAGTTATTAAACTGGAATCGAAGGAGAAACGGACTGTCGACGGTTTAGTTTATTCTCATTAGCGAGAATTGAGATTGGAAATCACAAAACTCAGCCGACACTTACGTCAAGTCGTAAGAGTTTCGAGCCCGTTCGAAATGTCTGATAAGAGGTCGATATCCTTTGCCTTGCGCGCTAGGTCTCTTCATTTTCGGTGAGGACTCCACGCAACATTAGAAAATATGACAAATTTAAGTGAAATTTAGCTCATACCCACATTAAATTTATCGTAACTTTTTTGTAAATCTAACTGACTTAAACAAATTAGCCGTTCACTGTTTTAAAAAATCGGAGAATTGGGAGGCGCCTTCCTGAAGCCAGTCTAAAGATCTAAGAGAAAAAGGCGGATATCCCCTGAATCTGGGAACATTTTACCTGTTTCTCCTATATCTTTAGACCTGCTTCAGGGTGAATTTCTAAATAGAAGAAATTTGGTCAAAATTTTTAATACATTTACGATAAAAAAAAATGTGTAAGCCACAAACATTTACTAAAAATTTAAGGTAAGGTAAAAGTAAACTTAATGTGAGTACGAGCTTAATTTAACCTAAATTTATGATATTTACCAGGGATGCGGTACGAGCAGCTCAACTCCGACGACTTGCTCCGGCGCGTTCCAGACCGGCGGGCGGGCGGCCCCTAATGCGACCTCTGGACAGGCCTAGAGAGCCTGGAAGGAGAGAGGTCAACTGTGCTCCAGCTGTGTTCCCTCTACCCCGCACCTTCACCGCGCGCGTGTCAGGTAGCGACGCACTCCGCATGCGCTGCTTCAAGACCTGCATTCTTATTTCCTTACTAACAAGTCGTTCAAACACTAAGAAGAAATTTCAACTGTCACAAGTTACAAAATCGCTCGTATTTCAAAGAAAGCTATCAGTAATACTAAGGATTTTGTTCATAGTACGAAGTATAGAACAATATGTTATGGACTGGAGGTTGGGATTTCTTTGTAGTGTAAAGTTCAAACTAACGAATTCGTTGGTAAGGAAGTAAGGATGTGGAAATTGGGAAACAAACGCGGAGCTTTCAATTTCTCTGCCAGCCATCGCTCGCTTCTTTCCCAACACCAACCAAGGTCTTATTGCTGCTGTCCCCAGCCAGATTCCAGAGCGGCAGCCAAGCCGTCTGCCGCCATCATAGTTGCCGCGTCTCTATTTTCAGGCTCTCTACCCAGGCCCCATTCTGGGCTCAAGAGGAGCCTAGCAGGCCGAGACTGGGGCCGGCGGCCAAAGCAAACAAACTATGCGTGGCCCGCGCATGGGCTCGACACAAGGGCGGACCAGGGTAAAGAGGCCGGCAGAGCAGGGACAGGGTCAGGGCAGTGAGCGATGACAAGACGAAATAAAAATCAAGTTGATGGGCTTCCATTCATTTTGACCTCACCGACTGAAGAGGCAGCCGCGAACCGGTCAAACAGGAAGTTAGCGCTTGAAAACAACTTCATAAACACGCTTAAATTGCGAAGGACTTGGAGCTTAATTAGTTTGTATCGGAAAGTATTAAAAAGGAACGAAAGAAAAGGGCGTTGATCGATACTTTTTGGAGGGGTGGCTGAAGAATGACAGCAGGGTGTCACAGGGCCGGGCCAACCTGATCCACACGGCACTATGTCTTGCTTATCTCGCGGTATGTCTCCCGGCGCTTACTAAATCAAAGCATTTAACATTCTCCGTGTTTTAATAGCCTCCGCCTGGACAGGGCAGGATGGACGGAGGTGGTTGGCAGACATTTAATATATTTCGGCTGTGTGTATCGCGATCGTTATTGTTTTGCATTCACAGCATAAGAGTGCTCCGAGAAAGAAGCAACTGAAAATTTTGCGCATTGATACAATCAAATAGAATTCAGCGGCAAAGAAAAATCTGATGTGCTATATGGCAAGAATATGAAGTGTGCCATCTACAATCAGTCAGAAAAGTTCTCTGCAATAGATTTTTCACGTCCCTGTGGAACGGATGAAGTTCGCACTTCAAAAAAATATTGTAAATTGTATTCAAATTACTGTAAAAATAAATTACAACACTTTATTGCAGTTGCGGTGTGAAAATATTTTGGCTACAGTCCGTTCTGTACTGAATGTACACAGCGAATTTCAAACCTTGAAATGGGTAATTCCCATAAGGTTGAAGGTTTGCCCTTCAAATTTGAAACTTTGAAACTAGCTGTGTAAGGGAGCGGGGAAGATACAATAATGACCTGCTATGTGACTGTGAAAGTAATTTACAATCCGTGATTGTACGTACTTAAATTGTGATCTGTATTACTGTGACTCCCTGTGTGGCCTTGGTCCGTCCTCTACTCGTGGAACGAGGTCTCGGCCGAGGTCGCCCACTCACGCTCCTTTCGGATGGAAGCGGTAAGCTTTTGACATCAATCATCTTTGGATTGCTCTTTCACAATCCCCTGCTTTCGCCCGGCCCGCCGCTGCCCCACACTCACCTCACAGACGACGTGCTTTCTCTCTCTCTCTCTCTCTCTCTCTCTCTCTCTCTCTCTGCGCTGGGCCCTAGGAGTAACTCACTGTGCTGCAACTCGGTCAGGTGCCGTACCTCACTGACCCTTGCCAACCCCTTCCGTCCAATCCGATCCATCCAATCCCACCCCGCCCAACACCGACACGCTCCACCACGCCCCGCCACGCCACGCCACGCCCCGTCCGTTGCTCTTTTACGCTGCCTAATGGGGCGTGAAGACACGGCGATCACGTGAATAAAGTGACTCCTACTAAATGCTACTCGTCCATCTTGCCCCAGGCAGGGAAAAAGGGGTGGGTGGGTGCGAGAGAGAAAGAGAGAGAGAGAGAGAGAGAGAGAGAGAGAGAAAAAGATATGCGTACTTTTGTCACAAATCAGTGGCACACTCTAATTTCCTTACAAACAAATTAGTTCATAGTATAAACCGATTTGGTCATACTGTCATACTACGAACAAATCAAGTTGTACGGTAGTATGAACACGTCTGTTCATAATATCGTCAATTTTATTCATAATACGAACAGATTTGCTCATTGGTCATGATAGTTGGGGGGTTGACAGATGACAGTACGAGATTAAGAGTGCAGGCAGAGGAGTGAAGGGAGGAGGCCGCATAGAAGGGAGGAGGGGCATGACGGTATGGAATGGAACCATATGTCCCAATCATAATGGAAAGCAGGTCATCAGCAATGAACCTGTTTAACCGCGCAGGAACGAATGCAGGACGCAGGAGCCACTACTTGTTGCGTGAAGTGTCCCAGGCAACACAACACACTGACAGTGAGTTTAGAAGCTTTTTAAGTTCCATTTTTAACTTTAACGCCCATGAATACATTTCACGGCAGTAGAGTTTATGGAGAAATTTGTTCGGAGTCTATTGAACAAACAGAAAAATTTCTTTAATATTTTCCCGGTACGTTCATCAAGCACATATCCAAGGTACGATGAATTGTAAAAAATATGTCCCACGTATATTCATGAACGCTCCTGTGATATGCTGACAAAATTAATAGATCTCAGTGAACATTCATTCTGAAGAAACTGCAATTGACTGCCAACACAAAAATGAGTGAATTTCAATAGATTTAAAGAAAATCGATGTCACTTCCCAACGTTGGTTTTTTGTGTTTCTTTCTTTTTTTTATCATCCCGTCCTACTGCATGACGTGCAAGTGATCATCGCGTCCTCAAAGCGTAGGCTCTAATTCAACTGGAAACACACAGACGCTAAATTATCTTTTCGTTTCAGTTCATTTGTCCCTTCATTTGATTGAACCAGGACAGTGGAAAAGCAACTAAACGCCCGCTGAATCCAACGAAGAAAAAACCGTGACGGTCGTTAGGAGCGGTGATGGGGACACTCTTTACGTCTCGTTTAGCGATTATTTATACGCCCCACTTTCAGTGGCACTACAGCCAGTAGAGGCGGCTCCCTTACTCTTACTCGCGCCGGAAGTTAGAGGGGAGAGCGAGAGAGACCTTGCCTCCTCAAAGAATAAATTGCAGCGAATCTTTGTTGCAGTTCGTATTTGTAGTTATTATGTAAATCTCAAAATCACGTCACGACGCAGTCTCTCTCTCTCTCTCTCTCTCTCTCTCTCTCTCTCTCTCTCTCCCCCCCCCCCTTTTCCTCTCTTCCCCCAGATTCTGATAATGGTGAATATTAAGAGTCCTTCCGTTTGTTTGTGTCCACGTCAGCATGCCTTGCAAGGGCTGCGATCGATCGGACAAGAGCATTCCTCTCGCGTCGCGCTGTCGCGCTCTCTCACCCCTTACTTGAGGCTGCTGTCGCACTCTCTCACTCACCCCTTACTTGAGGCTGCTGTCGCACTCTCTCACTTCACTGCAGGCTGCAGCAGGCCGCCAGGCCACCACACCTCCACTTGGACTCGGCCTGACGTAGTATGAAGTAGACAGAGACCGGCCAAGCCGCACTATGATACTGCACCTGGTAGGGTATTCCACACGTCGAAAGGTATTCTGTGCATTATAAATGTGTTTTCGCTAATTTCATGGTGGTGGTACACGTTTCTATTTTCTAAGATTTTATTTACCTCAGTGCTCAGTGAGATACTTTTACTAGATTAACGACCCACCATTCCTCATCACTGAGTCAAGAAAATTTGGAAAGCCCCAAGGCAGCAGTTGAATTACTTTTCAATGGCATTTTAGTACGTAATGTTCCTTGAAAATACCTAGCCGACGACCAAGGTAGTAACATGGAATACCCTTTCCAAAATGGATGAACTTTGAGCATGCCTCTTGAAGTTGTCCACATTTTCTCGAAGTTCGTAAAACACCCTTGTAATAAACGGCGGAATAAATTCATGACAAGCAACTCATTCTGACCCTAAAATCTGCTGTACTTCGTGCGCGGAATGTGCAATAATTCCCAACAAAGCAAAGAACAATTTACGATTCACGATTGTAACATTGTAGATGTTTTCTAGCAGTGCAATTCAACTTCTAGACACCTCCCAGCCAAGTCGGAAAAGGCCCGGAGTCGGTCACCCTTGCCAGTTCTTCCTAAACATGAACAGGTTAAGGTGCAGCGGAAAGGAAGTTTGCTCGAAACATCAAGGAGCCTCTGCAGCGCACTGAACACACTGCAATTGATTGCGGAAAAAAGTGGCCGTGTTTATCGAAGGAGCAGTTGACTTAACACGCTATTTGCACGAGAACGTTCGGCCCTGGGCTCGTCATTGGGCCGTCACAAAACCGGCTAAGGGGGTGAACAGAGGTGAGTTTAAAAAAATATAAACATTGTTCTTACTCTTATAAATTAAACTGAAGGGGTATAAGGAGTAGTGATAAGATTGATATAAGATGAAAATGAAAAAATCCTCGACGAAATTCCACCCCACAAGTTGGTAGCTGACAAAACTCAAAACAAACTTGTATAGAAAAATTATATCGAGCTGTGGAATAAGAAGTAACCAAAGTTAGAAAGGCAGACATGAAATTATCATAACAATGATTTCCTGTACAGACTTTCCCCGATCTTTCAGGCGGTCTTCCCGTGGAGTTGATTGGGTGCTACAGGAGTTGAGTGGGTTGGAGATGTTCGACTTAGTTGAGGACGCTACTTCTTGTGCTGTGCTCAAGCCAATCTGCGGACTGCGGTCCCAAGAGGCCCAGGAGATTGTCAGCCAGTGGACGGCAGGGAAGTGAAGGACTCACTGTCCTCTCCTCGGCGTTTAGTTTTGTCACCCAAGCGCTTCTGTCGCCAGGAAACTGAATTGAATTAGTGACCGCCCAAATTGTAAGCGGTGCCGAACGGGAACAGAAATGTATATTGCATGTAAATTATGCGTAATGCAGTCAATATGCAACGCTAAGCGGCTCAGAATGCCGAAGGGCGAATTGCGGCAAACATATTTCGTGGGAACGGTGGAAAAGGCCCCTGTTCTTGCACTCACACCGTTTGACGATGACGATTATTTAGTCTAGACCCAATCAGTTTCCGGCAGAATAAGATCAGTTGCCGCTGGTGCCGATTAGTTAGAACGCCATAAAAATAAATAAAAAAACCTGAGATTGTCTTTTTTTGCCTCGAATAAGACGCAGCGGGCGTAAAAAAAATACGCTGAATTCCGTTTCAGCTTTGGAATATGGCGATGAATTGTCGGGAGAAATGTCGCAAACTCGTGGCGGTGCTCATTGTGTGTGGACGGATGGAGATGATCCCTGGACGAGCTGGACGAGGTGAGAGGCTGCTGGACCGGCTGCTTCCCCGCGATAAGGGACGTGATAGATTGTCTCTCGTACAAAGCGTGGGGAGGGCGAGAGGGGGTGGGGAGTCGCCAAGGCACGATGGACCTGCCAGGCCAACGGTGAAAGCGAGATTAAGATGGTGGTTAGGTTACGCGAAAGAAGGCAGGGATAGTCAGGGAGATGACAGTATGCAGGAGAGGAAGATGCTGGGAGGGTGAGATATCCAAAGTACAAGGTTACGTTAGGCAAAAGAAGGCAGGGATAATCAGGTAGATGGCTGGATGCAATGGAGAGAGATGCCGAGAGGAAAAGGGACCGAAATGAAGAGGAATTTTTTGTAGACGTCCTTTTTTTCATAAACATGTTTTGGTTGGAAAGTGACGAACACCTGCGCAGAGGCTGGGCAGAGCTAGAGGTTGAAAACCTTTAAGTTAACGGTTTACTGAAATCTTCAAATAACTCACTTGGATTCCACAGCGCACAGCAAGAATGTGCGACAGCTAGAGGATGAAAACCTTTACGTTAACGGTTCCCACAAACATAAAACATTTACGAAATCTTCAAATAACTCGCTTGGATTTCACATGTCACAGTGCACAGCAAGGATGTGCGACAAAAAGAAAATCATGAAGAAGAAGGCGGTGGCATGGCGGCACAGTGTACAAGCTGTAGAAGGATTTGTAAGAATAATCCTAGGAATAAGTCAGAGTCTTCAATTCAGTGTGTCAAGTGTGGGGAGTGGACTCACATTGTATGTACTAATTTGGAAGCCAAAAGGGTAAACGAAGTGAAGGCGACATACAGTTGTCTTGAGTGTGACAACCCAACCGACACGCGAAAGAGTGGGGTTATGGCAGGCGATGGAGCTGTTGGAGGGCAGGATGAGAAGGGAAGTGGCAAGGTCTTTGACAGGCTGGATAAGATCATGGACAAGCTTGATGCCATTGACCTCAAAGTTAACATCATTCCTGAGATCCAACAGTCAGTGGAAAGTCTCAATAATAAGATGTCAAAGCTCGAGACCATAGCAGAGGACCATGAGAGAAAACTGAAGAAGGCAGACGATTGCATGTACGAAGTCTACATGGATCTCGAAGAGACCAAACAATACCTGAGGAGTAACAACCTATTGATTAGCGGAATTCCAAGGATGGCCAGACTGCATGACATGGACTGTGTGATTGATTTGGCTAACTATGTTGGAGTGAATATTACTAAGGACAACATAGATATTGCGCACAGACTTCCAACCAAGCGCAAAGGTGCAGCAAGCCCCATACTGGTCAAGTTTGTCCAACGATGGGCCAAGGAAGCAATCATTGATAAGATGTATGAGAAGGGCAAAGTAACTACTAAGGGCTTGCAGTATCCTGGCCATGAGCAACAAATGTAAGTGAACATCTGACCCCACGACTCCAAGAGCTTCACTACAAAGCCAGGCAGCTCAAGAAGGAAAAGAAAGTGGACAAAGTAAAGGTGCGAAATGGAAAAATTTTTGTTAAGAAACTTGGTGAAGAGGAGAAGATTTTTATCCGTACTACAGGTGATATTGCAAGAATCTCCTCTGAGTAATGGACATAGATGATGATAATCTCATACCCAGACCTGAAGTTATAGAGGTATGTTATTCATCAACCAATTCAGTAAGTTACCTATCTACCAAAGATCTGAATATCCTCTATTTAAACGCAAGGAGCCTAAAAAACAAACTACATGAAATTGAATTACTTGTACATCTTCTTAATAATATTGATGCAATTGTGATAACTGAATCATGGCTAGAAGCAGATTCAGCAAACTTTTATAACATTAATGGGTATAATGCATCTCATGCCTGCAGGCAGGGTAAAAGAGGTGGGGGAGTTAGCATCTTCGTAAAAAGCTGCCTTGACTTTGAACCACTGGATTATGTAAATCAAGTCCATAATATACTAAAAATCACCATAACCAAAGGTAAAAAATTCACAGTAGTGGGAGTGTACAATCCGCCTGGTAATGCCCCTGATAGTCTCAATGAGAGCCTAGCTTCCCTTCTGGAGAATGCTGAACCAAATACCTACGTGCTTGGTGATTTCAACCTGAATTTATTGAATAGCACTATTGACAACACCAAAATAGTATCTCTCATGAGCAGCATGAATTTTGGTCTGTGCAATGCCAAGCCCACCAGAGTTACTGACCACTCCTCTACCTTAATTGATCATATCTACACCAATAGTATAAGTAACATTGGAATTGCCAATGTTGAATCAGATCTCAGTGATCACAATCTACTTATAGTCAGCGTTACTATGCCAAACAAACACCCAACTGAGCCACCCAATGAAAAGGAAATAACCCGTCTTGATATGGAGGCGCTAAACAACTATTTAAGTCTAAATAAGTTTTCTGTCACTGATAGTAACATTGATGAATGCTACAACAAGTTCCTCAACTATATGGATGTAGGCATCAAACATTGTACTACTACAAAAAAAATTTCTAAGTCCAGAGTTGAAGCGCACTCATCTTGGATAGACAAGGAGTACCTTGACCTAGCTTTCAGGAAGCAAGTTCTGTTTGAGCAAAAGAAAAAACATAAGGATAATCCAGGAATACTCAGAGACTATAAAAACTGCAGGAATGAGCTTGTCAAAATGAGAAGGGAAAAGAAGAGTCAGCATTATTCAAAAATCTTGCAAGCTCAGGAGGACCAAAGAAAAAACATCTGGAAAGTGGCCAAAGAAGTCATTTACAATAAAAGTGGAAACGTGCGCCCTAAAATAAAAATTCAGGAAGATGGCAAAGAAGTCCCAGTGGATAGAGTTGCTGACAAATTCAACGATCACTATAGTACTGTGGTAAACCAACTCATGAGCAGCGCAAATGGTACACAGCCTCCAAAAGATGTAAATGATGATAACATTGAGCAGCTTTTTGATTATCTACCCAAAAGCAAGAACCTATGCAATCTGCAGCCTGTCACAGTTGAAGAAGTGGAAAAATACATTGATCAGCTTAAAAATAAAAATAACCATACTTTTGATAACATTACCAACTCTTTGCTTAAGAAAACCAAGACAAATATAAGTTCTCTCATAGCTGAATTAATAAATATGTCGTTCAAACAGGGAATAGTACCAAAGCTGCTAAAATTGGCCAGGGTGTTCCCTGTCTATAAGAAGGGCCCCAAATCTGATGTTATTAACTACAGACCAATCTCTATTCTCCCAGCAATCTCTAAAATTATGGAAACAGCAGTAAGAGAAAGAATGCTTGTTTTTCTTGAGAGCACTCACTTCTTCATCCCTCAGCAATATGGCTTCAGAAAAAATACAAACACTCAATTTGCAGCCACGACTCTCTAGATCAGAATCAAATAGCGACTGGTGTTTTTATTGATTTAGCTAAAGCTTTTGACACTGTAAACCATAAAATTCTACTCTATAAACTAAAATGTGCTGGTTTTGGTGTGCTCTTCCTTGAGTGGTTCCAAAGCTATCTAACTGGAAGACAGCAGTATGTTGCGCTCAATGGATTCTCAAGTGGGAATAAAGATATTGCTGTAGGAGTACCTCAGGGCTCAATCCTGGGTCCCTTATTATTCATTATATTTATCAATGATATTGTACTGCTTGATCTCTATGGAGTCATAACTCTCTTCGCTGATGACACCAATTTGTTTTACTTTGGCTCTTCCTTGAATGAACTGTTTTTGCTTATGAGTGCTGATTTAATGAAGCTAATTGACTGGTTTAAGCTAAACAAGCTCTTTATCAACATTGAGAAAACTAGCTATATAATCTTCCACAAATCAAGAACTGAGCTTGGAGAAGTGCCAGAACTCAAAGTTAGCAACACAGCTGTTGAAAGAGCCTGCTCTGAAAAATTCCTGGGTCTTGTAATTGATGAAAACCTACTATGGGAAGAACATATTAAACATATATCAAAGAAAATTTCACCAGTCATTGGAGTTCTGCACAGGCTCAGGAATGTAATCACGGATGAAGCTAAGAAACCTATCTATTATGGCCTTATTCACAGTCATTTGCAATATATGATCATCATATGGGGAACAGCCACTGACTCAAGACTAGCCCAGTTGCAAGTTCTTCAAAATAGAGCCTTAAAAACACTTTATGGACTCCATCGGAGAACGCACACTGAAGATCTTTATCATGGGCTTAACATCTTGCCGATAAAACGCTGCTTCCAACTCAACTCAGCTCTCTTTGCACATTCCGTCATTAATGGTCTCAGGCTAAGCCAAACAACCTTTAAGCTCAATAAAGAGGTGCATAGTCACTCAACTAAAACTGCAAATAAAATCCATTCCAAGCAATATAAATCTACTAAATATGGTGTCAATGGTGCTTTCAACTGTATTGTTCAATCCTATAACAGCCTTCCCTCCTCTGTTACAAGCAGCTCTTCTTATAAAGCCTTTAAAAAAGCAGCCACTAAATTCTACCTCATGTAGTCAACCATTGTTTGTATTGATCTGTTGTAATAACCAACTTTCTTGTTGCTCTAAATTGTTGCTCAACCCTCAAGTGCCCGTCCTAATAATTCCTAACTGTTCTTGCAAGTTGTTCTGCTATAGCTTGTAATAT
>CABIKL010002936.1:0-11727 GCA_902196195.1 Aptinothrips rufus | reverse complement strand
GGGGGTGAGGAGGGCAGCCAGGGGTGGGCACAAGACCGCATGCACTGGCGCAATGGAGGAGGCGCACATCCACCTCGCCTGGGTGGGCAGCCCCTCGCCTACCCCGCCCCCCGCCACCCATCGCCACCCCCGCACAAGCCAAGCCCAGCTACAAGACTCGCAACAAAATCAGTCCAATAAGAGGGGCTTCGGGAAATAAACAAATATTAAGATCAATACTTATTCAAACTCCACGATAATCTGACGATGTACGAATTCCTGACAGATATTCGAAGGAAGGAGATTTAACCGATTTAACCCTCAAAGTAATAATTAGCCTCAAGAACGAGACAGATAAAAAATTGTCAGAAAATCTCGCGCAGACCTGAGAGTAAAGAAACACTGTTTTTGAAATTCCGGTAATTTTACCAGACGATTTTCGGATGGCAATTGTAAAAAAAAAGTTACCATATATAATTTCTGGTAAAAATTTTACCAGTACTTCAAAATACTGTGAGGACGAAGGGCGTGCGGAGGAAGTGCACGGCTAGGCTCTCATCAATATCTGTGGATTCGTATCAGAGATATTCACCAAGCGACATGGACGCATCCGGATCCATGGAGGACAAGGGCTTCACCGCTTCACCCTACCTTACCACCCTGCCGACTCGCCCCCGACCGCACAGAGAGCCCTTTGCTGGGGTGGAGTAGAGGTGAGGGGAGGGGGCGGGTTGATGATAAGCTCCACCCCGCCCGACCCCCGCGATGCTAGCCCGCTGCCCCGGCTCGGTTAGCTCGCCCATGGCTCGCCCACCTAAACTCGATAACGTTGGCACGATGCCTCTCCTCCCCTCCCCTCCTCTTCTGCCTGGAGCGCATGCGCTAACTTGTTGCCCAGCATCGCCATAAAACAAAGGGCTCGTCGGAACCAATCAAGCTGCAGCCAGGCCGTGCCGTGTGGATACACTTGTTCACATGCGACAAGCCTTGGAGCACTCCTCGAGAGGGCTGGCTACTCGACCAGTTTTCATAAACAGCATCGAAAGTAGCATTTCTTAAATAACCTTCCAACGAACGACGCAGTCCTTATAGGCTTAAAGGCACGTTGTGGTGGTTTGCCTGCAAACGGTCGTGCCTCCAAATAGGGCCAGCTACGGTGAAAGCGATCCCTTGAAACTCACGGACGAGGTGGATTGCAAGGATGCGGCGAGGCTTATAAGCCTCTAATACTCAAATTCTGATAGGGAGAACTGGCGTCCTGAAGGGAGCGGGTGGGGTCGAAAAGTCATCAAGGTCGCGTTTCAAAATTTGTGAACGACCCGGCCACACGTCCCTTGCTCTTGGACGCTGATCGGGGTACGCGCCACTGTGCGGCGCTGCGCTGCGAGTGTTGAGGATGGTATCGATCGCCCCATCCCGTCCATCCCTCTACGGATGCTCAGCGAGGGCTCGGCTCGTCACGGGGGTCACGGGGCAGCCGCGGGGCAGCTGGTGTCCGCGGAGGCGGGGGCAGGGGCAGGGGCCGGGCTTCGGGAGGGTTCGACAGACGCAGCAATGATTGAGGGAGGTGAGAGGGGCCTGGGAATGAAGGGAAGGGCTGAGGGGGGGGGGGGGGGGGGGGGGCGTCCAGCGACGTAGATGCGCAGTGGCGCTGCGCGTGGGCAGGGCAGGACGAACCCAACGCAACGCCAAGCCCACCCTTAGCCAGGCTCGAGCCCACCCCTGGCCCACCCCACCCACCGCACGGCATCGCAACGCGCCAGGCCGCGTCCCGCGCGTCCCCCCAGCCCGGGCCCAGACACGCACATCGATCTCGCCGGCCAGACCGAGCAGCCAGCCAGCGCGGCCTGCAGGCGGCCTCACCCGGGCGGGGAGGAGAGGAGGCGCGGGCCTAGGGGCAGCGCGTGACGTCACAGCAACCCCACCTCCAGGCCCCCCTGTCCTGGCAGCACGGCCCTTCACCTGCCCTATGGTGTGGGCCCTTAAGGTTCCAGCAACTGAAAGGGGCAGGTGGGCGGAGCCGGAGACTGAAGGTGAACGCGGGCCGCGCCAGGGAATGACGAACAAAACACAAGAGCACGTGCTGCAGGCTGCAAACAGCTTCACACAATCCGCGCATAGTCCTGCCAGGCTATGAAAGTGTGTGACGCGTGACGCAATGTGGAAATACCGTATTCACCCGACTTCACTTATCATCAGCACTCAAGCCACAACTGCGGCTTATGGCTGCTTGAGTTAGCTAGCAAGTTTTCGATCCGGAGTTTGGTCGTGGACCCACATATAAGAAGATGCACCCAACATTTAAGCCTCCCCAAAAACTAAAAAAAATAATTACAAACTCACAAAGCTGACAGCATAAAACGCTCGTGTCACTTTGAACTTACGAGAGACTTGACCGCGGGCGCACGACAGAGCATAGCGCAGCATTTAGAAGATCACGGACCCATGACGGACCGCTGCTCTGTGGGGGATTTGAACGCAAGAGGGAGCTGTGACAACACGCCACACGCTCCCCTCACAATAGGCATCACGACGTTTACAGAACAATAATAAACAGAGAAAAGAAAGCGCACAAAAAATTGATGAACAGTGTGACGAAGGAGTGAGCCCTTTCGAAACTTCGCTTCACGTCCTTACGTCAGAAGGCCATACGTTCGGGCGCGTAAATCGGATTAAGATCGCTATCCCATTAGTATTTCTTGACTTGCTCGCAGTCGGAGTCGAACTAGTCGCCAGACAGGCGTGGGGTGGAGAGAGGGAGGGAAGTCCATCGGTGAGACTCATAGAGCTACTCTTTCTCCAGCAGGCTTGTCCAACTCCCCAATCGGCCTACGTATATACGGCTTTTAGGTTTACGATTATACGACAAATCATCCGATCAGTTGGTCTGGCTTCTGGCGAGGCGTGCGAAGAAAGACACTGGAGAAGTGGTCTGGTCGGGCCTCGCCGCGGCTTGCCGCCTCAGGCCTGGACCTGGACGACCGAACGTCTTCGCGCCCCGCCCCGCCCCGCCAAGGTCTGCCGCAGTCTGCTGCCGCTGGAGGGTGATGGTGGTTGCATCTATCGGCGGTCCCGAGAACTCCGTCGCCCGCCCGCATCCTACCGGCATTCGAGCCATCGCCCACTAAAGCCATCGACGTTAGCCACGTAATGGCGCGCCTCTTTAGCTCAGTGGTAGAGCACTGGTCTCGTAAACCAGGGGTCGTGAGTTCAAACCTCACAGGAGGCAGACTTTCACATTTTGCAGAATAGAGCGTAATATTTCTTGCTGGAAATAGAATGGCGTAGGCGGGCTGAGGATGTACGTGCAATCGCGGCACAATAACTTATAACTTGTTATTTATCTTCTAAACGAGATGCTTCGATTTGAACCAAATTGAAAAAAGATTACTGTGATTTCGGAAGACGGAAAATTTGATTGTATAGTATAAAATATTCAGGCCAAGTGACATATTTTCACAATATTGAGAGAGGTATAGGAAACATGCATAACGACTTGGAAGACATGAAGCAGAAGACGGTGCACAATTGATCTTTCCTATTATCATCAAAAAGCAACTGCCGAAACCCGGGATCGAACCGGGGACCTTTAGATCTTCAGTCTAACGCTCTCCCAACTGAGCTATTTCGGCAGATATCATCTTAGTCGTTAACACACGATGATTTCTTACGCGAATAAGATATAGATTTATACAAGCGAAAATCTGGCAGAGATGGTACAAATCGGTGCGATTTAGTTGCTTTGGTGATTCAAGTGAGAAAATCCACAAGTTTATCCCGAAAGTATTGGCGAGATGAGTAACGCGCAGTTAGGCAGTTCTGTCCCAACCCAAGGACGACGGTGGTAGGCCGACATCGTCATCACTACGCCATCTTGTGGGTGCTTTTGTAACTACGTGGCTAACATTGTAAATACTCCACTAACATAAAAAGAGTGGCACTAGGCAAATCGGGATTCAAGGAACAACGCATAAAAAAAAGTAGAAATAAATAAAATACACGAAAATGAGCACAAATATAAATAATACATTTACTTCGAGAAAGTTCACTTTCGATATTTAAAAACTCACCATGCAAAAATGTAAGACGAAAAAGAACGAAACCTGTCGTGCAGATCTTCAAATTCTCTGCAGCGGGGATGTATCAAAGAACATGAGATTTCTTTTAACAAAGAGTTTTTCAGTTTGAATTAACAAAATACTATTAAGTCGACATCCGATCTGCAACAATCTCATCTGATTTATTGATTTGCGTGAAGATTAACTCTTCCAGATTTGCTGTTGGAAGAAACACATATGATTTAAAGCAGTTATGTTGCAACAGAAACAAGAGAAGAAACAGACACACACCTTTCCTCTGAAAATTCTTGGGGATCATATGGGTGCACAGGTATTTTGCCATTAGATTCCAAAAGAAAGAATGCATAGTCTTGTGCTGTGAAAGACTTATTATTCTCCTCTTTTCCCACTTTTTGGTCGCAGTATGCTGTGTCCGTCATGCAACCTTGGAGAATATCTTGAACTTTGGATAACTCACAGCCGAGTTGCTGCATCTGTTTTTCTAGGTGACATAGCTGGAAAAGGTAGACGGATAAAATAATGATGTGTTTTGGAAAGCCAATAAAAGCAAACAAGCAAGACAAAATTTCTGAATGATGCATACTTTATGGCTATCTTCAGCCTTCTTTCCAGATTCAGGTTGACTGTGAGTATGTGCCGTCCCATTTCTGGATGGTGCCATACAGAACACAAAGGGCACTTATCAATGATAGATATCATATCAACGCTGCTCTGAACATCTTACGATGATACTAACTTGAATTCGTTACTTGTAGTTGCAGCTTTGGCTACTGGTACGTTATGTTGTGGTTTGATAGCTGTATGAGATGTCCAATCAACAGTCGATGGAAGCACTGCTGGTAATGTTCCTCCTTTCTTCAAAATGTCATTTGTTAAGGATGAATCACTGCTTCTCAATTGATTTCCGGATCTAGACACTTTGGAGGAACGATGACACGTAACGCTCACCGACGAAATTTTAGCTGTCATTAAGTGCACGTCACTTGTTACTCTCGAATTCATTTTTGAGTTTGTCTGTAATGACAACAAGAATAATCAGAAAATCAACAATATAAACTCATGGGAGGTTACCGGTTCTAGACAGCTGATTACAGAATCTCACAGGAGTAAACGGACATAGAACAAGCAAAACGCATTCAGTGCAGTTAGAGCACCTGTAAATAAGTTAATACCTTGATAATTTTCACATCAGGGACATATTTTCATAACATCGTAACTCCGACTCGTGTCAGTCTTTCAAATATGCAGCGCTCTTCTTAAAAGCGGGAGTCTAAAAACAACCAACACAACACAAGCACATATGAGAAATTGAAACATGCTCGTACATATTTCCCATACATTTCACTGTTACACAACAAACAAGCAGAACCTGCTTAGCTGAAAGACTTCCCTGCTTGCTTCCCTGCTTTCAAATTTCGGCTAGATAGAGAAAAAGCCAAAGGTCATTCTTACTTCCTGATTGGACCAGCAAACTGACGTAATGACAATACGAGACGTCGGCGGCGGCTACTAGACTTGTCTTTGTTATGTTCGAATCTCTTGTAGTACCTGACGGCAGCAAGTATCGCGGTTTCGCAAGTATCCGTCGTAAGTACTCACACCCCTCATCTACCCGTTTAATAAAAACACCTCTCAGCTGATCGATGACAGAATACGTAATGATTCCCAGTACAAAGTCAAGTTTCACAAATGTTCGGTAGGTCGAGGTTAAGTGAGCATTTCCGTGGTCTCAGTGTTCAGTATTTCCTGAAAAATTAGGTTTACATTCTTTTAACTAATTTGCCATTCTGCCTATTTTGTGCTCTATCTGTTTAATAATGCCTTAAAAAGAGTATATTTGTTGTTTTGTTGTAATAATTTATTTTGTGTCTGGTGTTAGCTACTCCAATGGAACTCGATCGTTGGAAAATATTTAGCCTTCTTGGACCAGCCCTTCGTCAGAAAGTTCGCCTAGCCTGCGTGTTTGGTAAGAAGTCAAGAATATCTCAATTTATTCTAGACACAAAGCTATCACTCATTTTACATTTCAAACTCCTGAAGACACAACAGTAACGTTCGCTTTTGCTTCAAAATGCTTCATAATAGTACCTAATGCCTCTCTTTATTGTTTCATCCTGATATTGTTTCTAGAATTCATCAAATGTTTTGTTCGAACAGGTACTCACGGCAATGAGGCACTTCTGGTCACAGTAGACGATGAAGTATACGCCCTCGGATCAAATGCTCATGGATGTCTCGGTCTAGGAAATCAACAAGGCACACTGTTTCCTCAGTGTGTGGAGCAATTATGTGGTAAAGGTATTCAGAGTAAGTTTCCTGTCAATGCCCAAGAAATCCTTATATTTTCGAGTAAGTTTTCTCTTTTTTCTCTTAACAGTTTTCTTGCTTTCTCATCGCAGGTTTTACTTATGGGAGCGGGCCGCATGTGCTAGCCCTTACAGAAAGAGGAGAGGTCTTTTCTTGGGGACAGAATGTTTATTGTGAGCTAGGACATGGAGCATCTACTCCTGGCCTTCTTCCAGCAATGGTTGGGGGCAATGTTGGCTTCTTTAGCACATTAGTTGTTAAGGAGATTGCCTGTGGAAGTCATCATAGCATTGCTCTTACCGAATGTGGTCAGGTAAGTTTGAAAAATTTTGGTCTGAATATTCCCATATTATATGACAACACATTATGGATTTTGGATTTTCTGTGTATTCTTTCATTCCAGGTGTTTGGCTGGGGTGAAAATAATTGTGGTCAAGTTGGCTCTGGAACTACTAGCAATCAGTGCACACCTGTTCGAGTCACGCATTCATTATCGTCTAGAAAGGTTGTGAGCATTGCTTGCGGCCAAGTGAGCACTCATGCTCTGATGGAAAATGGAGAGGTAAATCCGAGCTTGATAATATTGTAACACTGTACTCAATACAGAGTCTTGTCACCTTCGTGAGGTCTGATATCTCTTCTAATATGTACTGTGCACCTTAAACTTTAAATCCTTTTTTTCTAGATGTATAGCTGGGGCTACAATGGAAATGGTCAACTTGGCCTTGGAAATTCAGTTGTAAACCAGCTAGTTCCTGCATTTGTGCAAAGTCTCCTTGGCACTGTCATCACAAAATTAATGTGTGGCATGGTGCATTGCCTTGCGTTAACAGATGAAGGAGAACTATATGGTTGGGGTGCTAACAGCATGGGGCAGCTGGGTACTGGACACAAAACAAACAGTGTTATACCCGTCAAAGTAGCTAGTAATATTGGGAGGTATGTAATATTTTAGGAAGCTTCCTGTACATTAAAATATGAGTTCAGAGTAAGCCATAAGAAATTATTGCCATGTGGTTTTATTTCCTGTTGTAGAGTTGTAGACATAGCAGCACATCATTATAACAACATTTCTGCTGCTCGCACTCAGCATAAAGTTTACATGTGGGGCCAGTGCCAGAGTAAAAATTTACCATTTTCTTTTTTGATTAATTATGCTTGCATAATTTTGCTTTATTTTAATTCATCTGATCTTTTTTCAATATTTTTCCTTATCAGGGCTGACTATTACATCTCCCGTTGAAACACCTTTTACATCTTTACATGATGTATTCGCCTGTTTTGCTGACGCTGAGGTAACTTATAAACCCATCCAACTGGAGAAAAAGTCATCACAAAATATAGCAGACTCACTTCGATTAGCGTTTGATGATCAGGTAATACTGGTGTGGTCTTTGAAGCTATTTTTACTATATTTAGCCAATAATAAATCATATTTTCATACTGTTGCAGAATACAAGTGACCTAACAATATTGGTAGGAGGTAAAAATATCCATGTACACAAATCAATATTGCGGATTCGATGCGAATACTTCAGGAACATGTTCAAAGATCACTGGTCTGAAGACAAGAAAAGGTATATTTGCACAAGCTCCTCTTGATCTTGATTTGATTATTCTTCTTTTAGGTTTTGACATTATTTGATGATGTTTTCTCTTTCAGCATATTGGAATTAAAGCAGTTTTCTTATCCAGTCATAAAAGCTTTTTTACAGTATCTGTACACAGACGAGTTAGTCATCGCCTCTGAATGTGCTCTTGGTAAGTTTAATCTATGCTTTTTTAATCTTGCCACTTCTTTAAAATTCTGCATACTGATTAGTAATTGTTCTTTTCAGAATTGCTTGATTTGGCTAATGCATATTGTGAACAACAAGTGAAAGAGCTTTGTGAGCAAATCTTAAAACATGGTGTAAATGTTGAGAATGTCGCAACCCTTTATTCTACAGCAATAACTCACCAATCGGAGGTCAGTGTAACACCAATTACCATAACATGCTGCTGCTATAGATGCTCTGCTAATGTCAGTAGCAGGTAGTCTTCTCTTTTAGTTTTGTTGCAAATTTTGTGATAGAATTTTTTGGGATGGAGGTTTTGCATCTAAAGGAAATTTTGATGTCTGGTATGATGACTTTTCAAAGTGGAGGATTAGAGATATTTTAACCCTACTGAAGAGGAAAGAATGACTAACCATTCAGGACATTGCAAGCCTGCCATTGGATTATATCATGGATTAAATTTGAACTTTTCTTAAGCTTGTTTTGTTATTGAAAAAAAAGAAAAAAATATTATTTGACTTTGAGGAAAATTGTTTACACATGCTTATTATCTAAATAGCGTGATGAAGATTTTATGTCTTAAGTATTTCTGTCTTCAAAACTATTTCTTAGTTCTCTATTAGCTCTGACATTAGCTTGAATATGGTAATGTGTGGAGTATGCCACATATATTCTCATATATGGTGTGACCTGACCCTGGTATGTTAGTGGACAGTGTTGAATGTTAAAGACATTGTAGGTGGTGGAATGTGAAGTGAGTACCCTTTCTTATGTTTGCGTCCTTGAACCCATAACCTTTTTGCTATTAATATTGTCAAGTGAGTTATAAGACATTTTTAATGTATCCATATTGCCAAGATCAACACAATGACAAAACTAATAAATAATTTCAAAATAATGAAATGGGCAGAAAAAATGAAATTCTGTTTTGATCGTGTTTATATTGTGACAGCTAACTGTATCTAACTACATTCCACCATTTCGAATGAAACATTCAATAGTTTAATTTTTCTAATTATTGTAATTCTTATTTCCAATAGGATCTACGAAAATTCTGCTTCAATTTTATCCTGAATCACATGACCGCAGTAAGTCAGAGTGCTGCATTTAGTGCTCTAGATGAGCATACCTTCAGGGACCTCATCGTCAAGGCTGGAGAGTGTGGTGTTTTCAAGACATAAATTGAAGTCCAAAGAGGGAAACGGCTGCAGAAATTGGTATTCAATACGTAAATTGAGGCCAATAGCGGAACACGTCTGCAGAAAGTGTTGTTTTCAAGATAGTTAAGTCCAAAGAGGATCTAGTCATATTCTATTCACTTAAGCCATGCCTGTGTGATGAGCAGAACTAGGGTATCTCAGAATTTTGTAAGCTTCATTCCTCTTAATCCCTCTTCTTGTTACCATGAGAGCTTAGTTGTACCGTGGCTTTTGCCTTATTTGTTAATCTTGATTTTTTATTATGTTATGAATTTATCTCTTATTTTAAGACATTTTTCTCTATGCCTGTGTGTTTGTAGCATGCCTCAAGAAGAAACAACTCATTTGCTTCTTTTCTCAGGCTACTGGAATTAATTGCTGTGATACAATATGAATTTACTTCCAATTTAATTCAAAGGAAGACTTTATTCTGTTAACTTAATAGTACATAAAATACAATAATGATTTTGTGAAAACATAATTCCATGTAAGTTCTTTTTAACAACAATATGAAAACGTTTCTTATCTCCATGCTAAATTTTTAACCCATCTTTACCTAGACATTGACCATGTAGCTTAGTCTGTGTCTCTCAATCACTTTATGACAGATTTGCCTTTCTTAATGATAGGATAAAAATAAATAATTATTTGTACAGCAGTTGTCCAATTGATTCAGAACTGCTATTTGCTTTGTTTCTTATGAGGAGGTTCAGTCAACTGTCAGTTTTCGGAATGATCCTTCAACTCCATAATCAGATTGTTTTTTTACCTGTCGTCGGTCTTCATCAGTTTTCAACCACGTCCTTGATTTGTACCAATCTCTTTTGCTGACAATAAAATTGTTCAGATTGCCTGAAAAATGACCATATTATATGTTGGAATTATGTTAAATTACTAAATCATTCTTGAGAATGCATTTTTGCTTCTCTATTTATACTCACTGGTGAAGATTTCAATTGTGTCAGGGTGAATCCCACCATATTCCTTTGGCAAATATTCCTTTGGGATGCAAGCATGAAAGGACTCAAAATTGTCATGAATAAATATCTAATGGAAAAGAGATGATTGGATGAAAACAATGCTAACGAATAAAAGTTTGAGAAAACGACTTAGATTGTTTCACTCCAATATGGCTTACCCTTTCTCCAAGCTTATCTGAAAGTAAGGGTTTTACAGCACCCAACAGCATTCGTTGCAAACTTGGGGCTGGTGCATTAACCAAATGAATGCCATGTATCCTGAAGGGCATGGCTCCCTTGAAAAGGAAAATCTATGATTAATTATTTCCCGTATACATTAAAGATAATGTCTAATTCCTTGCCATATTTTTTTTATCACCTGGATGCAGTTTACGAGCTTGCGAAATGCGCCAAGAGCACCCAAAAATGAGGTAACAATATGCATGTTGGTGTTCTTTAAGTCCATGACGAAAATCACTCCCCGGAACTGCTTGCACCTTCCAACCATGGCCTCAACGTGCAAAAGAGCCCGATGAAAGTGTGCGTTCATATCGAATCCAGACCAATCCAGATCAGACCCATCCACTTTATCTAGGAACAGAATAGTTCCTCCTGGCAGCAATTTTGGCACGTAGCCTCCGATCCTTTTGTAAAAAATTACCAAAATGAGATGGAAAAAGGAAATAATGTTGATTGCATTCTCTGCAAAATGAGACCAAACTCACACATAGTCCGTTGAATGTGTCACAACCTTATCATCGGGAGACGGGGGCAAGACGAACCAGTCGGAAAGAGAGTTCCGATTTGTGAAGTAGTTATCCAGTCTCTGTTTCGCCTTCTCCATTGAGTTCTTAGCAGCCAAGAGAAACAGTTCGAGCCATTTGTCATGCTCACCTGATACCGAAATCAAAATAGCTTTCATTAATTATCAGATCATTACATGCGCAATTTCGGGACTTCCCCTAAGTGCTCAAATCACAGATGAACAGAAATCCCATCCAGTGAGATACTGGAGAAATAGTTTATCGATCGAGGTCGAATCAACGTCAAAATTCGGTTTTGTGGACAAAATTTCCGAGATGTGAGGTCGATTCCTCCAATCCACTCACTGGTGATATTTGGCAGGTGAGGCTCTGCGATTATCCATTCACGTAGGGCAGCCGCATCTCTCTGGAGAGACTCTTTAGTGACGCCGATCTCGGCGTACAGCTCCTTAAGGTCCGCGGCGCTGATGTCGCCCGGGATGGGATCCACCTCCGAGTGCTCCACGCTCGGCATGGTGGGGGATTATTGGTTCTGGAAGAGAGTTAGAGATCTCACTAAACGTATCTCATCTGCTTGCAAGCACCTCGAAGAGAGCAAGTCCTGAGCTGACGTCAAACCCGCCCAGCCCCGCCCAGCCTCAGATGAACAGGTTACTAAAATT
>CABIKL010002935.1:0-11729 GCA_902196195.1 Aptinothrips rufus | reverse complement strand
TTGGACTCGCGGACCCTGGATCCGACGCAGCGGTGTGGAGTAGCGTGCATGAGGGAAAAAAAAAACATAAGAGAAATAAAAATGTATCATTCTCATATTTACTGTTAGCATTTCGTATATTATCTCTGTCGTCAGTTGTCACTTCGCGTACAGAGGAAGCAGCTAACTTTAAGTGAGTAAGTTATGCTGGTTTTGACACTCTCGTGTCTCTGAACGTGTTTGCTTCCGCTACTTGGAACAACGGTCATGTCGTGTTCGCATTCACATTCACAGACCGTCTACGACTTGCAGACGAAAACACAAGTCGGAGCGACCTTCAGAACATTCGCTCCATTCTGGAAAGAAGGAAAAAAGGTCGTCGAGCGTATAGCATAATCACTACGTGCCTTCTCAATTTTACTGTCTGAAGGAAACCGGTCTCTCTGAACAATTTAACCAAGCGTGGTGCTCCGCTCAGACTGTCTCATGTAAATCTGAACGAAGAGAGAGATTTATTAAAGACATCACAGTATCGCAAAAAGTAGTCTAACTTCGCCTCGTCTCAGGATGGAAGTGCACTGTAAAAGAATACCTGTTCTGGTGAGCCCATCTCCAAAGTAACGCCAGTTTCGCACTTTGTATGGATCTAAAATACATTTCGATAAAATCCTCAAAACAAGCCCTAACAGTTTTGAAACTGGTGTTTCTTCACCTCCGTTTCTCAGTAAGGGCTCCCCATAACTTGTATTTCTTTTTTACGGTGCTATTCGGGGAATGCGACGTTAACGTTAGCGCGTTAACATCTCCACAATCCTATAGGCTGCTGAGCTATTGGCAACACTGGCTGTCAGTTCCAAGGTCTCCGGACAGGATCGTGTTCACTTTCGTTCATCACAGTTGGTAGTCAAGCAACAGCGAGGCATGAGTCGGACGAACAGCCATAAGAGACGAGTTCTGATCATTTTAGCGCTTTGAAAGTAGACCTCCGTTGTCTGCGTCAAAATATCCCACTCTGATCTGCGCCTGCCTCGTTGCAAAGCCAGAAATTATGAACGATGCAACAACAGGGAACTGTAACTGCCGATGCAAGCGCCTGCGGTTCTGTGGGTAGGCAACAATCATACACGACTGCCTGGCGGGACGGCCCAGCCCCGCCGCCAGCACCTCCGCAGCGATATGCAGCACCCTTACCACGGTGTTTCTGCTGTGTGCGATGTCGCGTTCGTCAAGCGACGATCTAAGGGGTCGTCCATAAATTACGTAAGACAAAATTGGCCGCTTTTTGACCCCCTCCCTCCCCCTCGTAAAACGAATAACCTAACCTCGCCGTGCTTTTGGTACGGGGCTGTAAGATATGTGTGGACACCCTACCTCCCCTTAGAGCCTTACGTAATTTATGGACAGCCCCTAAATCAGATTTCCTCTCGAGTCCGGATCTTGATTGTGAATTAGAACGGGAAGGAAGCGGTGCCGCGCGTAGAATTAAGAAGGGGAAAAGACGTTGAAGGACAAAACGACCCGATAAGGAAATCGTGATGATCATCGATCTGATCTGGTCGCATCGGAAACTCCCAAGTGGCTTGGCACCTGTCTTTTTTTTTTTCTGTTCGCGCTCGCTCACACACACACTTCGCGGCGCCGCGGCGCGTCGAGGCCGCGCGGGCCTCACAGCGCTCAGAGCGATATCACATCATCCGGTGTGAGTCACTGCACTCTCTCTGGGCCAGTCGGTCAAAGGTTGAGAGCAAGGTGGATACAGAGTAAGGTGTCGGCGCTCGGGGGCTATTGACGCGCGCCAGATCTGACCCGGTCGAGTCGAATCAGACTATCAGCCTGCTGGGAGGCAAACCTCAGACAGCTGTGCTGAGATGTTGGGGGCTGTCCATAAATTACGTAAGGCTCTTAGGGGAGGGAGGGGGTCTACACATATCGTACGGTCCCATACCAAAAGCATGGTGAGGTTAGGTTATTCGTCTTATGAGGGGGTGGGAGGGGGTCAGAAAGCGGCCAATTTTGTCTTACGTGATTTATGGACGACCCCTTGCCTCTCAGTAGGCTGATAGTCCAGTTCCGACCGGGTCAGATCTGGCGCCAGTCAATGGACACCGAGCGCCGACACCTTAGGGGTCGTCCATAAATTACGCAAGAAAAATTGGCCCCTTTTTGATCCCCTCCCCCCCTTCGTAAGGCGAATAACCCAATCTCATCATGCTTTTCGTACAGGACCATAAGACAGGCTCGGACCCCCTCCGCCCCCGCTAAGAGCCTTACGTAATTTATGGACAGCCCCTTGGTTGCACCTTGGTTGATAGGGTGGAGGGCGCAGCGAAATGACTGCCGCTGTTGCGGCTAAGAAGACGGGCTGCATGTCGACGGGTGTTCTGTTCAGCCAGGACCACCTACCAGGGCTCTGTCAGTCATCATTGGCGTCAGGCGATGTTTGAACTTCCTCGCTAGCCTACTTGAGATCGCCTTCTCCAAAGCCTGGCCGCGCCAACTTGCAGCTGCCTGGGGCGTCCGTCAAGCTGCAGCTGCGTGTGCACGTGCACGTGCGAGGGCGGGGCGGGGCGGGGCGGGGCGGGGGCGGGGGCGGGGCGGTCCGGCCCGGCGGGCACACGCCACCCGTGAGAACCTCGGCTTGGCTCCTGATTGTCGCGGCGTTGCGTCGCGAGTCGCTTGCGATTCGGACGCGGCATGCAGACAGACAGACAGCGGCGCGGTGGTGTCCAGCAGCAGCAGAAAATAATTAAGATGTGTCTCGTGATCAGCGGCAAGGGAATGACGCAAAAGGCTGTAATGTCATGCTAATTGGGTTCGGCCGGTTCAAGCCGAGCCGGAGCCTAGAAAAAGAGAAGAAATCGCACGAGCTGATTGAATAATATGGCACAGAAAGAAGAACAGCAGGTCCGCTGCTTTGGACTCTTGTTTAAGATGCTGCGATAGTTCAACGCACCGTCTCATAATCCCAGTCCGAGCACCGCTCTGAGCGAGCATTCTTCACCCCAGCACCACAGCAGGTCTCTCTGGCTTTATCAGAGATCAGTCCAGTTGCACCGTAACCCTGTACAATGCACACTCGAGGGGCAGGTCTGGTTCGGGCCTTGAGCCGGACGGGCGGGTATGGTTATATGGGTATGGGTTCGGGTACGGCAAGCCTGGATTAATCACATTATCCAATATCAGCGGTGTCGCTATGAGAAGCGAATTTATCATCACCGTAAGTGGCTTGCCAAAAATAAACTTCCTCGACCCCTTTATTGCTTTTCAAGTGAAACATCTGCAATTTGCTTTCACAGAGCTGATGTGCAACTCTTTCGCACGCACCAGCACACCAGGCCTGCACTAGGCCTGCTACTCTGTAACGCTTTGTTATTGTCGTTGTTGTTGTTTTTGTTGTGTGTGGCGGTGGAGTGAATCCGAGCGCATATCAATAGTTGCCCCGCCCCTCTCTTTTTCTCGCTGCTCGTGACCGTGAGTCACACCGATTGCCCCCCTCCCCCCAACCCTTATGCCCCTTCCCCTATTTGCTCTGACTGCTTTGGCTGCGTCACCTCAAAGGGTCGTGACCTCTCCCCCAACCCCCCGTCCTTCTCCGGTACGAACTGCTTCTATTTTGATGTCACAAGTTTATTCTTACCTCTTACTTACGACATACGATAAAACTTGGGAATAGAGATTGTTGATGTTATATACCCTGATTTATACGTCTCGGTAATATGTCCTTTGGACTCGGATTCACAATTTCCGTAAGATTATAGAGAATCAGTGAATCAGCGATACAGAAGCAAGAAAACAAGCCAAACAAGTACACACAGTAAACTATAAAAAAGACTAGAAAAACGCAGATTTGAACAGAACCGTCCAAACTGGAACTAGAAGCACGAGGCTCATAGATGAGAAGACTCTGTGGCTCCGTGGCTCACATACTGTGGCTAGCTGTCATTCGCTCGGAGGCCTATACCTTGCTGGGCAGCAATCATTGTTATTTTTTTTTTATTTTGTCGTAATACAAGCTTACATTTATTTTCTGCCAAGAAGGGACTGTTTGGTCGAACGCACTTTTTCTATTGATCTGTTGCATTGCCTAATCACAGTGGAAGTGCCTGATCGTGATAGGTGTACGTCGGACTTTGATTCTCCTCAAGACCAAAGAGCTTAATCATCTTTATCAAAGGACTTAGTGAGATGTGGATCACCAAAAACGACCCTCTGGATCTGGTCCGAACAGAATCGAGAGGAGATACAGCTGAGCTTATCTGTAGAAAAGCTACTTTTCTTTTTAAACAGCTCTCTTTCCTGACATATCGTAGTGATCTACTTTGTGACCTAGATTTACTTTAAGTGTTCTTTTCCTGTTCTGCTTGTGGGTGATAGATAAACGAACAAATTGATAAATTTTTGGCTGAAGATAGAAACAACAGTATTTTTTTAAACGATGGCCAGAAAACATTTGATGATAGGGCTCTTGGGATTTCCCGAAGTTGTAAACAAGTCAGCGACCGTACTTCAAACTCAGCGCTGTTCTTCTGGTGGGAGAACGGCGTACTACATAACCAACCTTACTTCACGGAAAGCTAGAAAAAAAGGGAACTTCTCAGTAAGAGCTGAGAGCGTTACGCCCATAAACGTTGTTAAGAATATTTTATAAGATCGTTTTCTTTGAAAACTTTAATTGTGGAAAAAAAAATAATAACATCTCCACCCAGCTTTTTACGTCAGACCTGTTGGTACTCCTGAGATGAGTCGGAGCCGTGCTGCGCCGTGCTGTGACGAGCCGAGCCAAAGGAGATTTGAGAGTTGCAACGTCAGACGAGACGTCAGATCTCAGTTCAGTGGTCGTCGCGGTCCGAGCCCTGCTCTGTGGCCGTCGTGCCGTCGTCGTCATATCAGTGCTGAGAGCGGAGTCCAAGACTGTGGCACGTGCTTTTCAGCCTTCTCTCTAGTGTCTAGTCACCGAACGAGATTCCGTCAGTATTTCTCGAGTGCGAACTCATCGCATAGGACTATAGTGCGCGCGGTTTTGCATCGTCCCTGCTCTGTGTGAGATACCGGTGCGGCTGCCAGTATGAAGTGGGCATTCTTCGTTGCTTTTGTGTATGGTGAGTGTCATCGTTATGCTGTTAAGTGGTGTCCTGATTCGAATCGCATGGAGTCGCTATACGCAAAAATTCAAGCCACTTTTGGAGTTTGAGTGTGATAAATAGGGCAAAGTTTTGTGCTCATCAGTGTGCAGGGAGTTCATAGTCCCTTCATGGAAGTTATTTTCGAATTACAGTGTATTACAAGCTCATCAGACTCTTGTAATAAATATATTTGAAATTTCTTGATTTTCAGCTGATTTTTGTGCAATTGGTTAACTTGCTTGTTCTTTGCCCTATTCAACGTTGAGCTCGATGTATGAAAATAAATGTTTTTAGACCCCAACTTTTGTAAGTCTTGCCTCATACCTTACAGTCCATTAATTTTTGTCAATAGTAAGTCATTTTAGACCTCCTTTCTCCATTCAAAATGAAAAGTTTGATTCTTTTCAGTTTTCTTGCACCCTTCCACTATAGTGATGTGTTTCTGACCTTTATGTAAATCTTCTTCATTTTAAGAAATTTCTTTCCCTGAATTTCTTTTCTAACTATGGAGATGGCATGAAAACCAAAAGCGGTATAATATGTATGAGAGATTAAAAACTGAATTTTGAAACTTCATTGCAATTTTACCTTACTTTACTAATGGCTTTCGTTTTGAATAGCAAAATTGTGTGGTACTCTTATCCCTCTACATTTGTAGGATGCAAACCTCCTGATATATATTTTAAACTCCTTGTCTTTAAAATTAAACATATCTAAAAATTTAAATTTTTTCTATATTTTGCAGGTGTGGCACTAGTTGTGTCTGGAGATGATGATGGATTGGACCTTGATTTACCACCTGTAGAGTCTACATTTCCTCAGATTCCTGGGCTTGAAAAATTACCCTTCAACACATCTGCCTTTAATCCTGAAGAAGCCGAGAGAGTTTTTAAAGAGAAGTGTGTACAGAATGGCGGCGAGGAAGCATATAGAAGAGCCCAGGTAACCTTGTGTATTTGCTTAATTTTTGCTAAATTTTCTAAACGCTATCCCCTGAATTTCATCAGATTCCCTAATACTTGTATTTTATTTTAGAATGCTCAGTCTGAAGCAGAGAGGTGTCTCAAATCTCTTGTCAATTATACTGAACTTCTAGCAGAAATGGAAGAAGCAAAGCCTACTGGTGATTTGGATAATGTATTCAGGAAATACTGCAGGTAAGTGCTGAAAGTAAAAGGAATATTTCTGTGCATTAAAATGTGTATTATATTCCCTCTACATTTGTATTTTACTGTCTGTGCAGGAAATCACCTCTGCTTAAAGGTTGCATCATGGGCTTTGTAAACTCAACAAATCAGTGTCTAACTGAAGAAGAGCGTGGATCAAAACAACTAATCCAGAACGTCACTGATCAGTTGTTGGGTTTTGTGTGTTTCAAGGAAGGAGATCGTATTGCTTGTGAGTTTATGCATAAGCTGCTGATCTACTAGTGTGGATTTATGGATATTTTCCCCTTTTATCATGGAACATTTTGTCTTTATTTTTAGTGTTCATTGCTGAAAGTGGACCAGAGTGTATTTCAGACAAAAAAGAGGCAGTAATCCACTGTATAAATGCGACCTTTGGTAAACATTTACCTGCCGGAACTCCTAGTATAACTTCTCTACCACAGCTCATTTTGGGTGCAAATGAGTGCAAGTTAGTAGAAATTTTGAAATGTATCTTGTATTTGTCCAATCCAATAAAGTGGATGTTCGTTTATAGAGCTCGATCTTAATTGTTTTATTTTCTTTGCAGAGATGTCTGTGCCCTCCAGCGCTGTGTAGTTAGAGAATTGGAGAAATGCAAGGAGCCCACACCTGCCAACATTGTGCAGTCAATGTTTGACTATGTACTGAAGGTTACTCCCTGTTCAACCTGTAAAGCTGAGCGACTCTTGGCTGAAAGTAGTAGTGCTGGCAGATTGAGGTATGACTATGTTAGTCTTGCTGTAAGTTTCCTATTAGTGTTCGTCACCATATTCTAACATGTGCAATATTATATTGCGAAGGCTGTCACTGAGATAATCAAAGTACTGTCTGATATTTAAAAAGGTCATTAGAACCCCTTAGATACTAGGCTGCCTTACGATCAAAATTTCACTGCTTATCTGGTGGCCCTTGAGATAAACAGGGTACTCAGCATTACTGTGAAACATTTACGAATTGAAGTTGCATCACCTCTGTTTATAATTTTGCAGTTTGTATGCAATATTATACCAAATACCTTGTGATGCATTCCACTCTGATGTTTTTTTGCTCTTGTAGATTTATTTGATGTATATGGATGCACCGATGAACAATGTCAGTGATTTTGTGAAGTGCTCTCTTTTTTATTCAGTTATGTACTAATACAACCTTTGCCAGATTTTTTTTTCTATTATGTCTTCATACATTAATTTGTGACATTTGGTCTTTTTTTTTTTATTATTTTCATATTTCATGAAAAAGGAATGACTGTACATTCTGTTAAGTTACATTTCTGCTGAACTGTATTGATAGAGTACTTTGTTATAGTTACGAGATGTATCTTAGATTGAAAGTGTGACTTTACTTTCAAATCATGACTTAGGTTGTAGGAAAGGTTCTATTCCTTTGAGGACATGTGCAGATACATTCTTGAACAAATGTATTTTTTATATCTTTGCTTCATTGTGAATTGATCTTTAATTTTTTTCACGCATTATTCCATCCTTGTTAGTTAGTATTTAAAAACATTATCATTATTATAGTTGATTCTAAGCAACAAAGTGTTCAATGTGAGTTTGTTTCTGCAGTTTCATAATGTGATATCCACATCAACCAAATGTCTTGTCTGATGTTGTCTTATAGTGGAGAAGGTACTTAAGATAGGACGTTAAGATAGGTGCAACAATCTTGAGAGGAACAGAGTTTTCAAGCAATATGGGTGGTCCTTTGTGTGGACCACTGGTGTATTATTGACTAATTTTTTCTGATGTTGTTCAAGTCTCTTATGAGGATGAGAAATTACCATTCATCCTGAAATTGTTATCAAACGAAAATGTTTTCCTTGCCATCGCAATCACTAGTTGCTCAGGCTCTATGAAATGAAAGTCACAACAGTAAATTGATCGTTCCATGAGAAGTGCACAGTATCATTACTGATCTGGTTCATGCTACAGGTTGAGCAGTCTTATATGCTATTGCACAAGTGAGTACAAAATAGAAATATGACTAATCTGAAAGCCTGAGCAAAATTTTCGACTGAATTAGTAGAACCAGTCCTCTTATTTTTTCAGTGCTCTAAGGTACTAAAGCACTAATTAACTTTCAGAATAAAATTTCTTGTATTAATCCGATGTAGTTTCTCAAAAATATGATTAAGCTTCCATAATTTCCAAGTAATAATGGATTCTGTCCAGAAACAACCAAAGACAACAGGATTTTGTTATCTGTTTTTGACCTTATGTAGGAGAGGCGCTAATGCATTTGTTGAACATCATTAAAAATGTGCGATTGAAATAACGTTTTTTCATTATTACTGAAGCTAACTGTATACATTTTAGTATAACAACTGATATCAGATTACCAAAAGCTCAAAAAACAAGACAAAAATCTGTCAAAATTTTACATGGCTTATGTTTCTTTCCTTTTTTCTAACTAGTAATCATGAAGAGAGAGGAATTTGTTGATTTTAACGATCAACTTTCAACTCAAAGACAGATCAGGCTCAGTAGAGTTCCCTTTAAAACTTGGGGAAAATATTTGTCTGATTTCACCGAAAGTGCTTCACCACAAATTTCTAATAGCAGCTATTGGATCAGTTTATCAATATGCTTGGAAAACATTGCACACAATGTAATAAAAGAAAAGCACTCCATTATCTCACTGAAGTGTTATATTTTTTACAATAATTTTGTCTAACAATATCAGTAAGTATGGTATGAAATCTACTGTAAAAACCAATTGGGAAGTCCAGGCCGGTATGGATATTTCTCTTGTAGCTTTTCCTGGTCCTCTTTATTTTTTTGCCGGTATTTTTCGTAAACATCACGTGCTGGCATCTTAGGAATATCAGGGAAAGTGAATTTGAAGTTCTTTTCCTAGAAAAAATAGTTAAGTGCTACAGAGCTTCATACAAAGATATTTCAAGAGTTCTGAGTAAACTAACCAAAGCAAAAGAACAAGACCTTTGAAATTCCTGATAAGACTTCCCTTAAAAAAAAAAAAAAAAAAAAGATTCACTCACCATTGTAACATAGGCAACTTTGTAGTCATCCTCTTTGATTATAAATTCTTTCATGCTCCTTACAACATTACCTGGAATAAACCAACTAAAATTAGTTAAGAAATATAAACATTTGAGAAGAAACAGGTAGGAAAAAAAGATAGCTGTATTTTGGCCCAGAAAACCAACAATGCCAGCTTCAAGTCTACAACTAGAAATAGATTCATGCTAGGATGTTTGTTGAGAAAGTTTCAAGGATAGGGATGAGGAGGAAGAATTGAGGTGAGCATCAAAATGTATGCCGTCTGCCTCACTCTTCTTCTTGATAGCGTGAAAATAAATACACAAACCTTACAATAAGTGCCCTAGCAGGGCAGGCAAATACCCAGCTTGGATGTGAATTGCAGGCTATTTTTAATTAAAATTAATAACAAACCGCTGCTTGTCTATGTTTAATAAACTTACCGTTTTTCATTTCAACTTTAACTGCAACAACAGGGAGCTTGTAAATTTTGGTTAGATAGTTGCGACAATCATATTCAGTCATTTCATTGGAGACATGGAAGTGTACTACATTGGGGGGCACCTCCTCTGTAGGTTTAACACATTTCATCCAGAAATTTGGTAGGAAGATTCTCAATTGTGGATTTCCACGCTGATACAGGGGATACCTGAGAAGAGAACAAAGTGCAATCATTTCAAAAGTTTATAAGGCAATTTTTTGTGGACATTGCAATATGTTACAACTGAACCGGTTGAGAGCCATTCATTCAGGCGTAAGTCTTGTGACGACCAAAATTCTCTTTTTTTTTTTTTTTTTAAAGGAATGGAAGGTTAAGACCAACACCGTGTAACAAGAAAAAGATAGTGTGACACAAAAAACCGAAACACGACAATTTCAAAATAATCAATAAAATCTTTACCATCGCGTAGACATGATAATATGATGATTCAAAGCATAGAATGATTATATTACACCATTAACATTAAATAAATGTAAGAAACTCAGGAATCTTGATCAGGACGTGCAGGAACTGCACGTTTTGTAAACAGTAAAACAGTCTGCTTTTCGTGCCGATAATGAATCCCAGCATTCTTCTGTTTCACCCCACAGCCAATGAGAGCTCTCCCTCGTTCGTGCCACTCCATGCCACTCTTCTCACCCGTTTCACATCTCTAGATTCCTTCCCCGGCGCCCCCCTCCTTCAAAAGTTGTTGTCTCTGTCCTCTCAGTCTTGTTGAGTTAGTGTTCGGAGGAGCAGGGATAGTGTAGGCGTGAACGGCCTGACTTTTTGGATTTGTTTATTAACAACTATTTGCCAGGCTGTTAAGTTACAGTAGGAATGCCCAGTAAATATAGATATTTGAGAACTGTCAGTATCCACCCACATCTGATTTATAGGTTGTTTTGTTTACTGCATTGGTGAAAATGTAGAAGTGTTTGTGCTAGAAGCTCTAATTCTTTTTGCAAATTACTATAATTTCCGCTTGGTTGAATAAAAACAGACTTGTTTATAATATTGCGAGTTGATTGTGAATTAGTGGTTCCAAACATGGCTCGACTAACGGAAGAAATGGTTGTAGCTAGAACCAAGCAATCTGACATTGGACAAGTGACAAAACTTAACTGTTGGTAAGTAGTCATCAGCTTGTTATCATTGCTTATTGTTAAAAATTATGGCCTTATTGAGGATTTGATGTTTTTGACTTCAGTTTCGGTTTCGCTCCATTTCTGTCGAGGCATTCAGAGATTCATATCCATTCATCTCAGTTACTGAAGTCAGTGGGTCATAGATGCAGTAGTCTTAGAGCTCATTTAAAGATTCGAGGCTATGTCTTCTGACTACGTTAAATCATGTTGTGGTACTTCACTGTTGGGGATGCCATTTTCGTTTTCGGAATGTATTTGTGGTTTTGATTGGATGGGAGTTGTCGGCAATGTAAACAGAGCCTGTGTTAAAACCTCGTACAATTTCTTAAAATCTATTCATTTTTGCATTCTTTCCACAGGGGAAGTGAGCTGTCAGATGTGCGTCTCCTCCGAAGAATGCATAATGTTGAAGTTCTTTCGCTGAGGTAAGTGGAACAGATTTCTCTTTTGTCACAAACTGTAATATTAGAACTAGTGGGACAATGAGTTGTCTGTTACTGCCATTAAGCGAGCAGCGTTATTCTGTACAATTTTATGGGTTATTATGCTGTTTCCAATTTTGATTTGCATTTCTCAAAAATGAAACTGACAGTATCTAATATGGAATGGACCTATTAGCAGTCTTACATCCCATTATCTTATTTCTTCGACTCCAAGCCCTTGAAGTCCAAGCGAGAGGTAAAGAAGTCGTTGCAGTTGGAGCGTTTCAGAACATGTGAGGCTGTCCTGTCCCCAGCCCCCGTGAACTGGACGGCTCAGCAAGGCAAGGCTTGCGATGAGTGGGCGCCCCGCTGTCCCCCCCCCCCCCC
>CABIKL010002934.1:0-11734 GCA_902196195.1 Aptinothrips rufus | reverse complement strand
ACGATTTCGTTCATAATACGAACGAATTTTGTTAGTACGTTATGACGGTTGGGATTTGTTTGTAGTGTATGAACAAAACCGCCGAATTCGTTAGTAAGGAAGTAAGGGTGTACAGACTGTGTTTGTATGTCCTCTATGCATAAAATTGTGACTAGTTATGCAATTTTAAACGTAACTAGACTAAGTAACAATTTTGTAACGATGTAGAAACAATTTCGTAGAAATTGTGTGTTTAAGTCGAACAAAATTATTACGAATTCTAGTTATATTTAAAATTGTTACTAAGTCCGAACAAAAATGTTACAAGACATTCATCCTTTAGCCACAATTGAATTGTCCTTGAAAATATGGAGAGAAAAAAGGATATCTCCATTTAATTGCGTAAAAAAACTATTTCTGACTGCAGATAACTACAACGGGGCCACCCACACTGTGGACGACTACTTCCGCCTGAACGTGGTTGCGCTGGAGCAGCTGGTCCGGGACCCCGAGACGCAGGTGTCTGGCCTCTCCGTGATCGTGGATCTGGGTGGCTTCGGTATCCAGCACGCCCCCTTCCTCGCGCCCTACTACGTGAAGAACACGAGCGAGGTGGTCCAGGTGAGCAGTGAAGTTGCACGCCCCCTTCCTCGCGCCCTACTACGTGAAGAACACGAGCGAGGTGGTCCAGGTGAGCAGTGAAGTTGATTCCAAACGGGCTTGAAATATTCGGCGGACCCGCGTCCACGGAAAACTACTCACATATACGAGTGATATATGAGGCTTGGATGATGTATTCATGACCACGAACCATCACGGTAAAAACAAATCCTTGATTTTGAAGGCCGGTTTGTAACTCTTAGGGTACTTGGTACATTCTTAGGGTCGCCCTTGGAAGATAGCGTCTGCGTCGCCGTTCTGCTGATAAGGAATTCTAAGGGTGAGCCTTAGAATTCCTCGTCAGAACGGCGACGAGCATTAGAATTCCCCCTCAGAACGGCGACGCAGACGCTTTCTTCCAAGGATGATCCTAAGAATGTACCAAGCACCCTAAGAGTTGCAAACAGGCCTTACAAATCAAGGATTTGTTTTTACCGTGTATGTAACATACATGATTCATGTGTACCTCAACTAACCTTAGTTATATATATATATATATATACACATATATATTTCATATATTAGCCATTTATGAAGAGCACCTACTATAAATAACTCATAATATTTGAACGGAGGCCCAGATCCAAAACCACATGTTTGAATGTCAGTGAATTTCATCACGGTTTTGCTCCGAAATTCATGTGAATTCTGACTTGGCCTTATTGATAACGTCACGCCACATGTCTGTGTTGTCCTGATTGCACTTCATGGACTTTCGAACACGAAGCCTAGTCGACTAAATCACTAAGGCTGTTTTCCCGGATGATTTTCACCGCCTTTCACGTTGCGAACAAAAGAGTCGATACGGAGATCAAAAGTATAACGCTTTCTCGGTCACCTCCCCCGAACTCGGGCGTCCTGCTCTCCCAACCTCCTCCTGGAGAGAGAGAGAGAGAGAGGAGAGGGGTGGGGGGTAGGGGGGAGGGAGACAGAGAATAGAAGTGAAGCCCCAATTTATCTTGGCAGGAATCGTTCCCAGTGCGCTTCAAGGGGTTCCACGTGGTCAACCAGCCGTTTTATTTCGCCGCCTTGTTCGCGATCATCAAGCCCTTCCTCAAGGAGAAGATAAAGAGAAGGGTGAGTGTGCCGCGCAGCGTGCAAGGGCCGCCCCACCCGAGGGCCGACCAGCCCAGCTAACCGCTTCCTTTACGAGGCACCAGGGCAGGCATCGAGAGACATGGCCCAGAAAACGGGGTTCTTGGATGTTTGAGTGCAGTTCTTGCTTCTTGGGGGCCTTACCGGTAGATACCTCACATCCTCCAGTCAGTGTATACGCCTCTTCGTCCAGCCACTTTTTCTCGGTCACTGTCCTCATCATTAAAATCGCATGAATTTTTCGGGAAAATAGTCATAAAATCGCCAGGACCGCCAGGCGGTTCAAGGATAATAAGTCTCAGAAAGATTATCACAAAGCGTAGTGGGGAAACATGTGCTCCATTTAGCCGCTATGCTCAGTTGCGGACTGGGAAAAGAGCGAGTGAGATGGAGTCTTATGGAGATTCCATACCTGCGAGAGCCTAAGCATCTCTCTCGCACTCAGGGAATTTCCAAAAGACTCTATCTCTCTCGCACTTTACCCAGTCCGCCGCTGGCTATGCCCTTGAACTGTATCCAGGTGGTCCTACACGGCTCGCAACTCGACAGTCTGCAGAAGGTGATCCCTGTCGACATCCTGCCACAGCAGTACGGCGGTAAGCCTGGCGCGTTCCAGTACGAGCGCTGGGCGGACTCGGTGCACTCGCTGGGCGACTACTTCTCGAGTGAGTACTAGGAGAGAGAGAGAGAGAGAGAGAGAGAGAGAGAGAGGGGGGGGGGGGGGGGGGGGGGGGGGGGGGGGGGGGGGGGGGAGAGCACTGTGAAAAAATTCTCGTTAAGTTACGACAAAGCACTGGAAAATTTCTTTCTAAAGCACAGTTGTAAATTTACGACAAATTGTCGTAATGTTTTGAATTTTTGAGTTTGGAGAGCGTGAGCGCCACGCCCAAAATGCCACGAATTAGACTCGTACAGTTACGACAAAACCACTGCAAAATTATTTTTTCTATAATGTCGTAAATTTACGACTTTTTTACATGGAGGAAAAGGGAGAGGGAAAGGGAGAGGGAAAGAGAGAGGAAGATAAAGGGGGGGGGGGAGACAGAGAGAGAGAGACACTCCAGCGTGGGTGGAGTATCGGTGAGTCGGTGAGCAAGATAAGAGTAGCTAGTCGAGGGCCTGCCATGCCGCGCGGCCTAGTCGAACTGCCTCCCACTCAGCGCCTGGGGCGCAGGCATCCCCGCACGCACCGCTGCGTGCACTGCCAGTGGTTGCCGCCTCGCTGGGCGCTCCGATACGCGCCCCCAAGCAACGACTTGCGACAGAGTCAGGTCTATTTCGCGGTTTGTGTTTCGTGGCGCTCATCAACAGTTCGTTCATCCCATCAAACAACAAATGTCAACCGCGTCATAACATTCTAACATATTCGTCCGTATTACGAACAAATACTACGAATAGTTCAGTATACATCGCGAAGTTAATTCGCTGACGAGTACTAAGTTTTCGACTGTTCCAGGCCTGGAGAGCTATGGCTACCCGGAGGAGGGGGAGGGAGCTGGGAGGAGGCGGCTGTCACTCTTCTCTCTCGGGCGCCGCCAGTCCCAGGTATCTAATGACGGCAAGTGAGAGAGAGAGACGGAGAGACCTCCCAGGACACCGGATATACTCCTCGCACGAGGAACCTTGCGCAGCTTCCAGAGCGGAGGCTGAACGATTACGATTGTTTTAACGTTTGATTGACCACGTCGAAAACTTGTTACGTCCATGGACTGCCAAAGCGTACCGGGTGTTAAGCCGCATACACGACAGTCGATTGGGTTGCCTACCGCTCTGCCTGGGTCAGGGGGGACTGCGCGGGGCCTCCCTCCTCCCGCCTCTAGTTCCCCTGGCCCAGACAGAGCGATAGGCAACCCAATCGACTGTCGTGTATGCGGATTAACACCCGGTATAAGCTACATGACTATGAACCATGTTGTCCGTATCCATTCATATTTGTATACATGTTTGAGTTGGGCACGAAAGTGTAGATAGTTTTGCACAAATTTCGAGAACTTAGGGTGTTTCTAGTGCGTGCTTAATCACAGTGTTGTGCGTAAGAACGTAAAATTTATAGTCTTATTTTCAAATTTGTGCATAGTCAGGCATCGTTACAGAAGTGAATAAGCTATTGAAAACTTTTATGTGACTTGTTTCGAACACAAGAGGATATTATATCCGCAAATATTGGGAAAGTAGTGAGTCAATAGCTGTCAATACGCACGGAATAGTCCATAGTTAGGCAGTTTCGCTCATTCGCAAACGTGTTTGTGCTTTATTTATGGACAGCAAAAGGTCAGTAGACATTTGACCTCAACGTGTACTCACAGAGACTTTCGTGCCTATTATTGTGCTTCAAATGACAAACCCACCATTTTGTGCTATTTATTTGTGTTTGAGTTCAGTAAACAATAAAAATCCATTCCGCTGCCACAGACCTCCCTCCATCTCCATTCTTTCTGCTATAAAGGTCAATGTGCAACCTAACAGAAGACGTGGAAAGTCATTTTGCAGCAGCAAAAATCAACAGCGCGCTCCACAGCAAAAAAGAAAGGCAAAGAGAAACAGAGATCGGCTTGAGGAGTTGCAAGAATGTAGCTAAGTTCTAGACATGATGGCAAGATGCTGAGCACCCCTGCAGTCTTAGAAATTCGGGTGGGTCGACATGAACCCCGTCCGACATGAGCCCCGGTCAGAGCCCCAACATGAGCCCCGGTGTGAGCCCCAAGTGCCAGAGCCCCGGTCAGGGCCCCGACACGAGCCCAGACATGAGCCCCGCACCAAAAGATCGTCAAAAAATGTTTTCTTGACGTTTTTTGAGCGCGGGTCTCATGTCGGGGTTCTTGTCGGGGTTCATGTCGGGGCTCTGACCGGGGCTCTAGTACTTGGGGCTCACACTGGGGCTCCATGTCGGGGCTCTGACCGGGGCTCACAACGTCGGGGCTCATGTCGGACGGGGTTCATGTCGACCTACCCAGAAATTCGAATCTATGAAATATTTCATAGGCAAACTATGCCTACCACACAACATCCGCATGCTCCGCACTACCATGCAGGTTGCGAGGTAAGAAGCGTTTGTCCATGAAATATTTCATAGGTTAGAATCTGTGCAGTCTCTCCCAACACTGCGACCAGGCTAAGGACTGACGACCGGCATAGGCGGCTACTTGCGCGTTTAATTGAAATCACAATCGCAAAAGTATCTCACAAAAATTCCGCAAGTCTATAAAGGTATCAGGATAAAGTAACGGATACAAAGAAAGTAAGTAGACATGCGATCTAGACACAAATATATTTATCTAGATAATTTATAAAACTCAAACTAATGTCACCAGAACAGGCTGACACCCAACCACTCTCACACTCTCTCACTCTCACTGCCCTCACCCAGAGACAACGGTACGGTTGACGCAGGGACTACCATAAAATATGGTTGGCTTAAAGCGACTATGGTTACTCCTAGTCTAATACTGTCGTCAGAACCATAAATTTTGCATTAAACTTACTATTACATGGTAGTCAATCGACAACCATAATATGGCTTTCTGGAGCATATTACGGTTTGGGCTCGGCAACCATTCCTTGCTGGCAGCGGGCAAGTTGCACGTGCTGCCTGCCTGCGTTGTGTCGTGGCCGAGAGTCGAGCGGACGTTTGCTGAGTTCTGCCCACCACCTGCCACGAAGCATCAGGGCAACGCAACGTTGGTTTGTTTTACGGATTTCACCCCCTTGTGACCCTCTACCCCCACCACCGCCCCCTTCACCCCCTCCCCCTGCCTGGGCTTGCCACTCGGAGCTAAGCCGTTGATTCTACGGCCGATGCTGTTCCCAGCCCTAGCGTCCTGCCACTCCTCCCCCTCCCCCCTCCTATGCCCGCCCCTGTCTGCCCTTCACTCGAACCCCCGCACACAGACCAGGCCAGCGCCGCCGTGTCACGTCCGAAAGAAGGCATCGGGAGAAGTGGGTTTGCAACTCGTTAAGAGTGTTCATTACATTTCTTGCTTCTGTCTGATTGTTTAATTCTGGTGGATGACCAAGTCCTGATCCGAGTTAAAGTTAGGTCCAGTCCAGACCTAAAACTCTCAGACCAGTCTTGCACATCACTCGTACACCTACTCTGTAAAATAGGATTCCGACATTCGTGAAGCGCCTACCTGAAGCTGAGGGAAAATTTGCCTGTTTCTCTTCGAGATTTAGAACGGCTTCACGAGGGCACGCACCAAAGCTCTGATTTCTTTGAACAGCGTATTGGTTCAAAAAGACGTAAATAATAATGATTTACGAAACTTTTGTATAATTAGTATTCAGACCGCTCAGCGGTGGTACGATTTTGCTTTTCTTTTTTCTAACAGAAGTGGTTGAATCTTCTGCTAAGCTCGAAATGGTCTGGTCAGCACCCGCCCGGTACTTCGAACAGGGCTCTGGTTCTGGGTAGCGGGGCGTCTGGGGCAGGAGACATATTCAGAGTGAGGTCCACCCCAGGTAGAGAGAGACCAGGAACGAGCCGCCAGTGGAGAGAGACCGAGCGCTGCGCATCCGAAGGGGCTGCCCATAAATTACGTAAGGCTCCTAGGGGGTGGGAGGGGGTCCGAGCCTGCCTTCTGGTCCTACACCAAAAGCATGGTGAGGTTGGGTAATTCGCCTTACGAAGTGGGGGAGGGGGTCCAAAAGGGCCCAGTTTTGTCTAACGTAATTTATGGACGACCCCTAGTGAGTGAGAGTGAGATGGGGCTATGCTTAGCTCTCATAGTTGCCTTCTCTGCAGGCCTCTAACTCCGCAGGGCCACTGCCTTGACGACCTTGACCCGAGCGGCACGGAAGCTGCCGCTGCGATTTTAAAGCGCTAATTGGCGAGCTCCATGCCTGTGCTGACACACTGACATGCCTCCCTCCCTCCCTTCCTGCTGCTCCCGCGCTTCGACACTTCACACCCGGCGGCCCGACCGGCTGCACGAGGGAAGGTTGCACCGCACTCGGCCGCATCTCGACGCTCGCACTGTCACCCCCCCCCCCCCCCCCCCCCCTCCCGGCGAGCGGGCCCCCCAGCTCACTGCATGCTATCGATTGAGCGGCCGCCCCGCTGCTGCCGCGCTGCTGCCAGCGGAGCGACAGCGTCCAGGGAGAGGCCCACCGCGCCCCTCCCACCCCTTTCACCAGCGCCCCGTGCCCTTCACCTTCCGCCACCCCCTCCGCCGGGCCTACCCGGCTGGAGTGCGCGGGCGCGCGGCGTGGAGGGGGTGGGCGGGGGAGGGGGCGGCTCCCCTCCAAGGGATTCCCGTCCCCCGCCTCCCCCCGCCGGGCCGGGCTGGGCCGGGCCGCGGCATGGGCCCAGCGCCGCGACGCCTCGCGCTCGCCAGTCAGTCTCTGGCCGCCGCGCAGGGACGCTGCCGTCGCCGCCCCTCGCCGGTCCCCGCACCGCGCGCGCACCGACAGAGTCGCGACGGTGCGCCCCGCCCCGTCCCGCCCCGCCTCTCCGCGCCCCGCCGCGCCCTGCCCCTCCTCGCCCCGGCCCGTCCCGTCCCGCCCCCGCGCATGCTGGCTGGGACCGGGACTCGCGGCTCGTCTCGGAACGTAGCGCGGGCGCTTGGCGGGCGCACCACGCCCCGCCCCGCCCCGCCCCGCCCCGCCCCGCCGCGAGTGAGTGACATGGGAGGCGTGCGAAGCCACGTCACCGCGTCGCCCTGATCAGCCGCGGCCACTGACGGACACCTTCCCGCCTCGCTCGTCCCCTCCCTCCGCCCCCTCACTGCTCTCCCACCCCCACCAACCCCCTACTCAGTGCAAGTGTCAGCGAGGAAAATACGTGACAAGTTTCAAGCCAGTTCATCATTATTTTTCTGTGACTTCATTCATGTTCGTTTTATCTAATTCGGCAAAACAGCACTGTTTTGGGGCCTGACATAGTCACCTAAAAAACTAAAACTAAAAATAAAATTCTACAACTTGCTTTGCTGGAATTACGAAGTGATATTTCGGTTAAACTCCAGTGCGCGTCGAAAGGGATCCAAGAGGGCATCTGAGAGGACGCCGGTTTCAAGACATCATCGCACTGCACCGCCTCACATGGGGCGCGGCGACACGACGGGCGGCCGGGTGGAGCTGACGCGGAGCTGAGGCGGCGAGCGATCTGCTCTGAGCGCCAAGTCGGCCAGCTCAGCCTCGGGCCAACAACAGGTGCCCCGCTCGCCCCGCCCCGCCCCGCCCCGCCCCGTGATGTCCACGCTCTGACCGCACACGCGCCGGGCCACCGCCGTTGACGCCGTCGTCCGTCGGAGTGCGGCGCCGGGACGGACGCCATGGCGGCGGACGACGCCGCGAGCGTGAGCGCGGGCCCCGCGGCCGGGGCCGCCTCGGAGCCCCGGAAGCCGTTCGCGGACCCCGCCCTGGAGCGGCTGTACCAGCGCTACTCCGTCAAGCAGAAGCGCGCGGGCGTGCAGTGCTTCCTGGCGGCGGCCGTGCTCTACGACGTGTTCATGCTGGTGCTGCCCGGCCCCGCGCAGGACTCCCTGACCCGGGGGCTGACGGCGGCCTTCCTGGGCCTCCACCTCGCGCTGCTCGCGTGGACGCTGCGGCCCTACCGCCTGGACGCGCTCTGGGCGGCCGTGCCCTACGTGGCCTGGTTCCTCGCCATCACCCAGCTGCTCGCCCACCTGTTCCTGCGCAAGCACGAGGGCACGGGCCGCGACGCGCTGGGCTGGGCGCTGTTGCTGGACTACCTGCTCTACGTCACGCTGCCGCTGCGGCTGCGCTACTGCGTGCTGCTCTCCATCGCCACGTGCGGCCTGTACATGGTCACCGTGTACGGCCTCGCCTACAAGAACGACCCCTCGCTGCTGGCGCAGGTACAGTCTAAGTCATAGGCCTATACTTCAAGTAGCACTGCTCACCGCCAAGCACATAGGCCTACCACAGGACCGCGTCCAGTGAGAAGGAGAAGTTAGATAGTTAATAGTTAGAAATAACAAAGCTCAAATACTAAGGACAACACATTCCAAAAACAACTGTAAAATTACATGCCCCCCGCCCCCCCAACCAAATAAAAAAAAAAGGAAAGGAAAGGGAGTCAGCAGACACATGTAAAACGTGTTTTGTAGCTTCTCTCAGCAAACATAAAAGCCTTAAATCTTATCTTGAAAGCCTAAAATATTAAGGAATACTTTTCATATTTTTCTGGACCAATTATAAAGCATTAAGTCCATTCAAGCCTTCTTGAAATCGCTGCCAAAGGCATTCCTTGACATTGCAGATTTTATCTTTGCTCGCTACGTCATTTTCATTTGCAAAAATCCTCTTTTATCACATTTTCTGACTTCAGTAGTCTCGGAATGTGCTGTATTTTCAGTGAGTTGACCGCGGGGCACGGTGGGCGGGGTGGGTGGGGTTGGGTAGTGTCCCCTCACAGTGGGGTGACTGGCTCCTTTGCATCCTTAACGACATCGGAAAGTTTGCTGTCCGTGCATTAAGGGCCCTTTTGTTCGGTCCCTGACAATGGGAAACTCGGAAAAAGACGACGACTGGGTGATGTCTCGCCGCGCCGAGTCGAACCGGGGGCAGTGGAGGGAAAACCACTTGGGTGAGAATATTCTGACGGCCGCGACATTCAGGGCGAGTCTGATAACACGCGAAGAAGGCAATGCCTCAAGTTCAAGGGCAAATAGCTGGAGCCGTCCTTAATAGACCCTTACAGCAGAAGACGCAGCGCACGAAGACGATGTATCAGTCCTTGCCAATGTCGATCGGCTGTTGAAGAAGTGCCAACAGTCGCTACTCTCTGGCACTGTTTTTGGGATTCCGGTAATTTTACCATACCTTTTTACGGTAATGTCAAGATGATGGTTATTTCAAATTCCCATTGTTTTTGGACTGGTAATTTTTGGCCAAATAACGGAAAGAACTATTATATTTCTTGGTAAGATTACCGTAAGAAGAAACGTACTAATAAAAGATACTGGAAAAAATTTTGACAGCAATTTTCGATGGTAATGACTATGCTTCAAAACATAGAAGGTGCAGTTACGCAGAACAGAACGAACGTTAAACAAGCGGAAAAATAAAAGAGGCAGAAATTGCGTGGAATAATCAGGCTTCATTTAATTTGGTTTCCTCTCTGTCAACTTTTCCACCGCGTCCATAGTCACTCCCCTCTGTCGATATTTACCACTCCTTCGCGGACTGCTTGAAGCTCTGTGTGGCGCGATGTGAGGCCACCCCCACCCTCCCAGCCTCACTGATGAGTTTCATAGACAGAGGGACACTTGATTCCCGATAACGTTTCACGAGGCGCCCTCCTCTCCTGCCAATGAATCGTCGCCTACCGTTCTTTCTAAGTGAAGCCGTGGGGACCTTTCTTTGTCTACGAAAGGGTTGTCTGCCCAACAACGCATAATAAAAACACAAACCCATGTTCTGGTGCAACCCGACCTAAAATCCAAGGTGATTTTTGTTTAAATAAAAAATTAGCACGCAGAAAAACTCAAACCCAGAATCTGGGGCAATCCAAACCAATCAAAAATATTTTTCGGTCCTTTCTTTTATGTTGGGCTGCCCAACCTGGGCTTCGTTCTTGCTATGAGCAGGTGGCAGTTGGACGTGATGCCTTTCTTCCCTGAGCGCGTAGCGACTCCCAATGCTGGTCCATTGAGGATGCCGGGTGCCGGTCTCCCCCCCCCCCCCCCCCCCCCCCCAACCAACCTCTCACCTTTTCCTTTCCTTCCGAGGCGCCAGCCGCCGACGCTGACGACGCCTCAGGTGTTGTCATGCCAATAAACCAAACATTATATCGGCTGTACTGTGAGGCAGTGGCGCGGCGGAGGAGAGAGGGGAGGGGAGGGGGAGAGAATAGAGGCTCAACGGGAGAGAGTCTCTACATATGCACGCTCCGAAACTCACTCTCAGCCAGCTGAGTATGCCTAGAAAGAGTTACTTTGTGCAGGCCGACTATAGAGTGAATGTATCACCTAGACCCTCGCCTAGACCACATACTCGGTATGAGATCACTCTCGTATCGATTCAGATCGTAGCAGAGAGGAGGCTGTACATAAATACAGTAAGTCTGGAAAGTCTAGCGGGCTCAAAAGCATACGAAAACATACGGAGCGGGGAATGGGAACGCATCTTGGCAAGCGTTTCGGGTTGAAAAGCATAGAGGAAGGATAGAGTCCTCGACTCGGTAGGGGTGGGGGTGGGGGAGACAGAACCACGGCCCGAGTGAGCACTCCGCTCTCATAGAATTCAGTGTTCAGCGGCCGCCACGCCACGCCATGCCACGCCACGCCACGCCACGCCACGCCGCAAACCAGACAGGTTCGCATCCCATTGGAGAGACGAGAAGGGAAGAAAGAGCCTTCCGCTTCCGTTATCGGTTATTCAGAACCAGGGCGCGGGGATCTAAGGGGTCTGGGGAAGACTCTGGTAGAAGGCGAGGCGGGGGACGAGAGGAGGGGGGGGGGGGAGGCGTGAGGTGAGCTGAAAGCATTCCGCAAGGCATGAATATATAAGACTCTGCGAGCAGGCCCTAATTTACGTCGCGATGTGCCGTGCGCTGTGCGCGCCCGAGGGCGGGGCGGGGCGGGGCGGGGCGGGGCGGGGCTGAATGAGGCGGACTGTACCGAGGCGGGGCTCGTCACTCAATAGGGATGAAGGCCCCCGCCCCGCCGCACACGAGCCTCCTGACGCTGATAACGGACACGAACAACCTCTTCCCCTATTAACCTGATATGTTGTCATAATATGCCCTTAATTATTGATCCCCAGAGGGACGCTCTAACTTTGACACTGGGATGCTGTAAATATTGACATATAGCAGGTTATCACGCCCGCGCTATCAACCCCTGGCCCTGGCTATCGCTGGTCCGTCTCTCAGTCCCAACAGAGAGGGTCAGAGGGAGAGCGCTACACCAGCACGTAACTGACGAGACCAAGGCCGTCGCTACATTCAGGCCGAGAGGGCCCGGGCCCTCCCCGAAATGTGAAAAACTTAAGGCTCGAAGGGCCTGCACTGAAGGCCTAGGCTGGTAGGCACCCC
>CABIKL010002933.1:0-11738 GCA_902196195.1 Aptinothrips rufus | reverse complement strand
GTGCGTTGAAAAGAGGAGCGGAAGTGAGAGGGAATGAGATGAGAGAGAGAGAGAGAAAGAGAGAGAGAGAGAGAGAGAGAGAGAGAGAGATAGAGAGAGAGAGAGAGAGAGAGATGTATAACAATGGCGCGGCCGCTGAATTAAAGACCTTGATCACCTATTCTATTCGGCACCGTGGTTCAGCCTGATGCTGCCGTCAGGCTATCATCAGTTCTAAGATAAATTAATGGATACAGCGGACCTGCACCATTATACTCTTAAAACTTGGCGAATCCGCTGGAGACGCCCGTGATGTGACACGGTCTTTGCACAGAGTTACACCTCATTTCAGGAAAGTAGACCAAAGGCGTAGACACGCTGATCACATGAACGACTATATCTCAAAGAAACCTAAGCAAACCTAACCTTAGCGAACCTTAGTCATAAACGTAGAAGATTTCAATGGTTTCACATGATTTGGAATGCTTTAGCTTAGCGTGATTTAGCGTGATTACAAAGAATTGTTCCTGTCCGCTGGTAGGCCTACAAGATTTATTCGAGTGTTCACTCCTTGCAAACTAAAGAACCTTGCAAGTTGTTGAACTGGTGACGGAGTCAAACGGCCCAATGCTCCAGAAACTTGAAGACTTCGCCGCGAGATCCCGTATTCTCCATGACGTTTTTGACAGAGTGTCCGCTCCGCTGTCTTACCATCGCCGCGCATTCCTTAACTTTCATTTGCTGAGAGGAATTTCTCCTACGGAGTAACAATGACAGGAATCTCAATGGCTTCAGCTCTTTCTACTTCTCAAAAAATAAAAAAAAATAATATTGCATCGCCAGATCAGTGGGGTTGAGGCAAGTTGTGATCCCCCCGCCCCGGAAATGCCACGCCGCTGCCCACACCAACGCTCGGCTCCTGGTTTCCAGCGCTATAACCTTATCGTTCTTTTAATTACCCCCCCCCCCCCTTTCCCCTCACGGCAGTCCGGGGCGGGGCGGGGCGACGCTTGGTTGGCGATGCCTTGTGCCCCGAGGCGCATCACTTCCCGGCCCGGCCCGGCCCGGCCGGCCCAGCCCAGCCCTGCCTCAGCACTCAGCGTCACGATATGGCCAGGCCGAACTGGGCTCCAGGAGGGGCAAAGGGGGGGGGGGGGATTTATTCGCAGCACTTTCAAACTGTTGGCAGGTGATGAAAACCATTGCTCAGATGTGTTCCCACCACTTACCTAACCGTGTTTGCAACTGTTCGCCTCACCCAAAAAGCGTCTTCGTTTACACCGTGAAAAGGAGCTTCGTGCTTAAACCGACAAAAAAAATTACTTTGTGTACAAGCAAATTTCGTCACGAGAGTTCGATTGTTCTTGAATTTTTGAAATTTTAGCAGATTTTATAGACTGTGCTCAGTAAAAATTTCATTGTTTACGAAATGACTATTTAGGAAATGTATTTCTTTTCTAAGGTGCAGAAAGAGTCGGGCTCACATTTGAAATAGAAAAATAGGAAAATTTTGTTTCGACCGCCAGCGTGTTTTAAGAAGTGTGGTCGTGTCTTTAATTTCGAAATTTGATACAGCAAAGCCATAATGCACCGTGCTTACTGTGCCTAAGGGAGGGGGAGGGGGCCACACGGACCTATTTTCCACCCCTTTCCGGCCTGAGTTAACGAACTCTTGCGTGGCGTTGCGTGAGGCGCCAACACGGGCGATCCAAGCTGCCATTGAGGTGGGTGGGGGGCGGGGGGGGGGGGGGGGGGGTCATATCGGGAATCTACGCCAGCCACGCACCAGTTATCGCTGCAAGTAAATTCCCCCTAATTGTGGAGGGCGTAAAAGGAGTACACAATGAATGACTTTTTTTAAGGGGCGCGGTAATGCTGGGCAAGAAAAGCGCAATAAGAATCAGGCGAGCAAAGATTGTAAAGTTTAGAATTACAGCCGTAGCGGCAACTCGCTCCACGATAGTATACAATTACCTTCGTGAATGTACACCACTAACTATTTAATCATGTCGACCCATTGTAATCTCGTAACAGGCCTCGTCGTATTATACTGGTCGAGACCAATAAGGTGGCAACCCGGATTCGCGCAGTAACGAACGGCAACTCAACTCAGACTAGAAAGCGAACCCGGTCCTGACCTTTACGCCAAAGTTCCGTCGAGAGGCCACGTCGGATGTTCAACATATTACGTTGAAGCGACGTGGAGTTTACGCGTTAAAGCACGACGTCAGTGACGTTGAACGACCCTTGCTCTGGACAGGGGGCTTCAGCACATCTCGAGAGGTGCGAGGGAGTGCCTTGCCGTATGTTTAGGGGCAGCGCGGTGACAGGAATGAATGAGATGAATATCCGTGTTCGTTACACCACCATAGGCATACTGCAAAGGGGGGCGGGGGTCTGAGCGACGCGGAGTCATACATCAGCCCCCCAGCTGTAGGGGTTTGCGACCCACCGCAGGCGGTATAGGCATGTGTAGGGTGCTTATCTTCGCCAGTTTCCTTTCAATCATTTTAGCCCAATCATTTATCAAGGGTGGATCCCACGCCACGCCACGCCACTCCACACTCTACCTGGATCTATTGGATCTGCATGCGCGGATCCGGAACTGAGGCAGCGAGATGGATGAAAAGGGAGATTCCGCATGTGTGCGGGAGACAAGAAAAGAAGGCAAAAGGTGACATTTTCGCATTTAATGTTTCTTCCGGGATTTATGTTTGCGTGTTGCTCTGCTCCCAACCCTGTCTCTCTCCGTGTAGAGAGTCCCTTGGTTTCCATGCCTGTTGGGGCTTAGGGGATGTCCAGAAATTACATAAGGCTCTTAGGGGAGGGAGGGGGTCTACCCGTGTCTTACGGTCCCATACCAAAAGCATGGTGAGGTTAGGTTATTCGTCTTACGAGGAGGAGGGAGGGGGTCAAAAAGCGGCCAATTTGGACTTACGTAATTTATGGACGACCCCTTATCACCGTCACGTGAGCGGGTGCTGTCCATCTCACGGAGCGCGGGCACAACTACGAGCCCTAAAGCTCTCAACAAACCAAACCAAAACGTCGTGCATCTCTCCCGCACAATTCTGCGCCGCGTGCGTTGCTGCGCGTGGAGCTGGGTAGCGCCAGAGCGCCAGATGGCCAGAGGGCGGCGGTGCAGTGATGATGTCACGGGCTGGTATTTAGTTCCCCCGAGTGACACCCGGAGCGCTCGCTGTCGCTTCTGCCCGGCCGACCGGCGTTAATGTGATTTCCAACAGAAGGTCGTTCCTGGTCGTTCCGATGTTCTGATGGATGGCGGGGTCCCTCGCCCCACTCCCCTCCTTCACACTCCTCTCCCGGAGCGAGCCCGCCGAGCCGGCAGGCTGGTGATAGATGGAGCGGGCGCGGCGGTGCGGGGCGGGGCGGGGCGGGGCGGGGCGGGGCGGGGCGCGGGGCGGGGCTGGGCGGTGCGGTGCGGTGCGGGGCGGGGCGGTGCGGGATCCGCGCGACGTGAGTGAGGCCACCGGTAGAAGGGAAGGGACGGGGACGGACGCGGGCCGCGGCGGCACGGACAGGCACCCGTCCCTACGCACCGTACGCTGTCTGACTGTCTTGTGTGTCCGCCCGTCCGTCTGCTGTCTGTGTGTCCTAGAGACGGCAAATTGGTGGGCTCTGATCGGGCTTTGCATCTGTATCTCTTCCTCCCGCCGTAAGAGTTCAGTGAGTGCGACAGAGACAGAAAGCGCTAGTGGGCTCTAGAGCCCACCAGTAAAAACGTCTCTGGTCATGGCCGAGACGGGCCGGCGCAGAGCACGGCGAAGAGAGTTGGAGTTTACTGAAGTTCCCATCAGGACAATGACGAGCCGTCACCCAGAGAGGACATCGCGGGGCGGACAGCGCAGCGGACAGCACGGAAAGAGTGGAGTCGGCACGCGCGATCCCAGCAAACTGGAAGACTGTCGGATCGTTGAAAATTAGAAGGTCGTATTTCAAAGTTTCCTATGTAAAAGGTCGCGCTTCAGACAAGTACAGTAGTTAACTTCACTTCTGAAGTCATTCTTAATTGTTGTATGTTCCAAACACTGTTTTATTTGATAATCTGTTGTGACTGCAATTTTACTTAATTTCCTTCACTGTCAGCTGCGATGTACTCTTCGTTCTGCATATTAAAAAGTGTATCGATGGTATCCCTGACAGGATTATTTTGACTACGGCAGGAAAAGAACTTGTTTCGCATCAAATAAATGCGTACATATACGCGCATAGACTTCTACAGAACCACTATATTCTCTGGAGACATTGAAAAGAGCACATTACGTTTCACACCTCTCTATTCATGAGCGGAAAGCCTAAGGACATGCGGACTTAAAGAAGTAGCCACAAGCAGCGAGCCTAAAGTTTCCCAAAATACGCGACCCACATAACAATACGCGCGGCACGGCGCGGCGGCTAGTATGTGGGACCGTCAAGGACCCACAGTGGCCAGGGGCTCCGTCCGTCACAAGTAGTATGAGGCGCACGTTGACATTACGCAATGTCAAGGGCCACAAGAAAGTGCGTGCTTGCGTGAGCACCGAGTTTGCTTCTTGGGTCCCCGCGGAAAAAGAGATAGAGCACCGCGGGGTCCAAAACTGGAAATTGGGATGTGATAATGCTTGCACAGTGTGTTAATTTTTAACACATCTCGCATGTATATGTCGTGGAAATCACTGCGGCAGGAGTGATAATTTGTTTTTGCACGCAACTTGTGTTAATTTTTATCACCCCCGCCATTGGTTTTTCAAAAATGTATGCGGGGAGTGTTAATTTTAACACACTATCTGTGCGTTAAGTATTACATTGCAATTTCCAGTGTAGCCATGATCGCGGGTGTCGCTCTTTTGCGTCACGGCGCATCTACGAGCATTATAAAATAATAAATTACTTTAGACTTTCCTGTGAAACGCCCCTTTTACGCCGCGGCTGGTCAGTGGGCGCACCGCGCCATTTTTAGTTCCGACCAGTTCCGACCTATTCGCTCGGCTCGGCTCGGCTCGACTCGACTTGCTCAGGTCCACTGCAAGAACTGTTCTTGTCCACTGGGCTCGGCTCGGCTCGGTCAAAAGCCGCTGGAGTTTACAGTTGTTTACAGTGGCCGTATGCAGTTCTCTTTCAGCGCGATGCCTCTCCAACGGACTGCTGCATCGAAGGGCGTCTCAAATGATAATTTTATACACCGGCGTGTCCAGCAGTGTGACGAGGAGCGACGAGAGGAGAGAGGTGAGTGGCAGATGTCGTCAGTTGACGTCGTAGTCACGCAGCACTGGTTTGTTTATGCCTTACCTTACCTCTTGTCTCAGGCACTGTCACAAACTATCGCGCAACAACTGCGCACCGATGCACTGGTATTTTATTGGTACATCGACACGTCACGTTCATAAATTAGTCACTTTTGCAATGTCAGGCGGCTAACATAACCTTATCATCCTTTCAGTATAGGACCGATACCCATTCCCTCATAGACATACGCTTGCGTTTTCGCCGTGTGTTTTAGTGGTGCTGTCACAGGCCTACACATACGGACAAGGGGCCGAGACGCTCCAGCCTCCCCCCCCCCCCCCCCCCCCCCCCCCTTTCCACCGCGCTACTCTACGACTCAAACGTATCCTTGATCTTCGCCCTCCCTTTTTTTCTGGCACCGGGAACGCCCCGAGTATCCTCTTTGTCCTCTTTCTTTATGCCCCCTCCTCCTGCAGTGCAGGATGCAGGCTGCTGTACATCTACATGTGGGCTAAAATAGGATTGCATGATAAATAGCGCTAATTATACGATTGTAAGAATTTGATAGGAAATTGAGATTCACGAACACTACCGAGAATAAGAGAGCAAGCGTGGCTCGGTGATCGAGTCGAAACGTCTTATACTATTAGTAGAAGTGCAACCCCCTCTCCCCCTTTTCCCCCCTTGTGGATAGTCTCTGCCAGAGATCAGCAACGGACAGATCGATTTGACTGAGTAAAGCGAAGCGGCTGCAATTGAAAGCGAGCGGAGATACTCGACACTCGAGGTACTTTCGGGAGCGGGAAATACTCTCTTTGGCCATCTAGTAGCGATACCCCCCGCGTCTGTCGATACTCCGCAGAGGGAACAACAGGTTGTGGTAAGCTAGCGTACGTACTTCTCTTCCCCACTCGGAATCAAGGAGATAGAACCCTCGAACCTTTCGAGTAAACCAATCCCATATTAGCTTTAGAGTCGACGTGGACTTTTCCGTGTGGACTAGGAGCAATACGCGTAGTTCGTAGGTTGGCTACAAAGCATTCTGTTCTGATCTCCATAATAACGACGCCATAACGGCGTCGATCAATCCGTCCATTCGAATCGTGAAATTGGCCGCGATGAGGGATGCGCACGCCGAAGCGTGAACTTGACATCCATTTCCGGGCGCCGTTCCGCGCGCCGCCCCCTGCGCCGTCCCCTGCGCCGCCCCCTGCGCCGCCCCCTGCGCCGCCCCCTGCGCCGCCCCCTGCGCCGCCCCCTGCGCCGCCCCCTGCGCCGCCCCCCGTTGACAGGAGCCGGGCCAGCGAGTGAGATATTGAGAGGCAGTTTTATCTCCAAGCCCGGCCACTTAGTGCGTCCCTCCTGGCTTCAGCGCGGCCAGCAGCAGGCTTGATAGACTGGCTGGATCAGCCTATATCCTGGCGGATAGGTCCCTTTATTAACCCTGCTGCCTGGAGCGACCACAGACCACATCATACAGGCGGGACCTCAGGCTGAGGATGGAGCCTCGGAACACGGCTCGCCTCGCCTCGCCTCTGCTTGGCTCCTAACTTAAACCTAACCTAACCTAACATCACCTACTAGCACCTAACATCACCTCACCTGACCTGACCTCGTTCGTGCCTCTCCTTACCTCACCTAATCTCACCTCACAACTCACCTCATCTATCCTCACACCTCACCTCATTTATCCTCACCTAACTTAAACCAACTTAACCTAAATTATCCTACTGACCTTGAGATAAAATGAAACTTAGAGGCGTTATTAAATCGGGAAGAAAACGATGAGAATAAAAATTCTCAGTGAGGAGAAAATAACGTTTTACTTTTCTCGCGTCTGATTGCTGAATATTAAATGTCTTTCCTCCGGAAGGGGACTCACATTTGAAGTGACACATTTATTGATCTCGATAAGTTGACAACCAATAAGTGATCAGCCCCACCCGCCTTTTCCTCTCGGTCACGATCAAGATCCATGAACTCCGCCCAATATTTCCACCTCGTTGCGTCTTTGCGGCCCAGTGAGCGGAGGCTTCATTTGCATTTGAATGGCCGCAGATCCAAGCAGGGACTTCCAAATGTGAAAAGTATTGCAGTTCTAAGCGTCCCACCGGCCGGCCGCGGCCGGCAAGGGAGCGTTTTGACTCGGCCGTCCTAACGAGGAGTATCAGAGATAAATCTGCGGGGTTCCCATCCTTAGGCCGTGCCTGTTATGCAGTCGATGTCGAGCTGCCGCTGCTTTCTCTGTCGAGCAGTAAACGTTTCGGCAAGTGTGGTGGCGTTGTTGCCGTTGGGCTGCTGCTCGCTCTCCCTGGGCCCCGTCGTTTGGGAGCACCTGATTATTTATTACTCCCTCGCGAGCAGGTGTCGGCAGAGCGATTCGATGGGTGTGTTCCATGGTCCATTTGAGACAGAATTTTCGCGCCCATACATGTTGCCGGGATCAGTAGGACCTTATAAAACAACTGAAATCGAGAGTATCCCGCTTGCATACGCTCATTCCTCCGCATCAGGAAAGAAACCATTTTGAACCAAATTGGCGTTTTGCGCCGTGGAATTGGAGTTCGGGTTCCCATGTCGGCCTAGGCGTGGCGCGGACCGTGAAAAGAGTCTTCTTCTTTCCGCGCTGATGGAAGCGTCTCTCTCTGCTCTGCTCGGATGCTGGGAGATGAGGGGTGTTGATTCCAGGACGGGACGAACGTGTCTCTGCGCCGCGGCGGCGCGTGGAGTATCGCCGTGCAGCTCACGCTCGCTCCTCGCAGGAAGCCGCTTTGCATACAAAGGCACCAACCTAATTTTTGAGAGGACTTCCTTCCGAGATGTCGGGATAAAGTTCGATGTCAGTGCGCCAGCCGGTGGGAGGTAGCGGCGGGGCGGGGCGGGGCGGGGCGGGGCGGCGGGCTTCCAGTTCCCATCTCTGTCCGGAGCGGCGGGGCGTGTGTGAAGGCAGACCGATGGGAACTCCTCTAGCCCCCCCCCCCCCCTCTCGCCCCCTTCCCATGTCCCGGCGTTCGTTCATAATACAAACACGCCGCCAGAATAATTCGTCGTAATTAGCTCTAAGCCTAACGCGTCTTATCGCACGCGTCTGCTTGGAAGTGACTAGGAAGGAAAGAGGAGGCAGGAGCCGAACACACAGGTAATTGGGATGTCGTAATACCTGCACCGAGTGTTTAACTTCTAACACACATGCCGCATGTGTTATGAGAAAGTTATCGCACAGAACGCGTCGTGTTAGTATTTACTAGTTTTCAGGAGTTTCGATTGAAGTTAGCAGCCCAGACTCGATATGATCAACCCGACTAACTTTGAAGCGCCTCCCTGGAGGTGGGAGACGGCCGTGGGGCGGAGTCCAATGCACCTGCTCCAGCTCGGGGATCGACGTGAGCGTCGCTACCGGTGGGACTCGATCGTTTCGTTTCGTCAGCAATTACGTCATCATCATCCTCTGGATGTCCTAAAGGGAGCGGAGTTTGAATGAGGCGCGCCGCTGGACCGGAACCTCGTAGGCCGTATGTGCTCGCAGGGTGCACGTGCCGTGCACGTGGCGTGCACGTGCCGGGGGTCAGGGCGGGGGCCATCTTCCGCGAGACGTGCGCCGGACCGATGCGGCGGCCGCCGGCTTATTACTTCTCAATACGGCCCGGCAGGGTGAGCGGAGGCCATATTTCCGCCGAGATGCACTTCGACTGGATGTAAAACGGGTCAGATTATACGGATGACAGAAACTCAGTTACTTACTCTGGCTACGCGCGTGTAGGTTCCGGTATTAAAAAGTGATAGAGACCAACCATGACTAGGAATTCCGAGAAATCTCATTCGACGTAAAGCGAAGGCAAGAAGGGTCCGACTGAGAGATAATTGTAGAAGAAGCGCGCTAAAGATTTTTTTTTAAATCACTGTAAAATGAAACGCTACGACCTGCAATGCGGTCAAACTCCAGGAGGCGGTAGCCACATCATCCAATACGTACTTTCCTCTAAGTTGAACAAGGATAGAGATGTCTGCCAAACGTAATGGAATGCCAGGCGATGCAAATGAGATTGATTCAAATTATAGTCAATCGCTGGGCAGGCCGTCTCAGCCCACCCCACTCAAGCCACCACGCCCCGCCACGCCCCGCCACGCCCCGCCACACTCGCGGCCAGCCGCAGTGGAGCGGCCAGCTCGAGCGAGCTACTTGTGATGGCTCTGCCGCGTGTCGCATGGCGAGTGGCTGGCTGCTCCGGGCTCCGGGTGACATAAGATGCCTGTGTCAGGTCCCGTCCCGCGGTCACCGGCGCCCCGCCCCGCCGCACCCCGCCCCGCCCCGCCCAGCCCAGCCCCGGCCCGCCCCACCCCGCCCCGGCCCGCCCCTGCTCCTTGCCTTGGCACCGCGTCAATCGCTTACCCATCTCTTGGAACAGAGTGGAGTGACTCTCCTTTAACTTTGTGGACGTTCCCGCGAGGGACGCACAGGGACTCGAGTCCTGGCTGCACCCCCCCCCCCCCCCCCCCCCCCCCCCCCCCCCCCCCCGGCTGCCCCGGTATTGAGACATCCAGCTATGTGCGCCGCGCCGACTTTCCGCTGCCGCTCCCCTTTCTTCCACCCTCTCTCACCCAAACCTGGCTGATTGATGACCGCCCGTTCGTCGCGGCGATCTGAGTGAGGCATGCGATGTCTTCGCTGCTCGGGTCAGAGACATGCACGCGGAGCGGAAAGACGAACTAGCGGCGCGACGCCGTCTGGGGCACCGGGACGCTGAGGCACGCGGACGAAGTCCGCCTCAAATCTCTGAAACCAAGAGATTAACTGAATTATGAGAAATCACTTGGCTTTTTGGAGCTTGCGACAATTCCTTTTTGGTTAGATATAAGGCATTACGATATCTAAAGAAGACGATGTCTGGTTAGGCTTTGTTTTGGGAGTGCTAATGGGGGAATGACTTAGGATACTAACTAGCGTGTCCACTTCTTCTCCCAGTATACATCGGACTTCACCTCTGAATCGACCGAAAACAGACTTGGCACACACAAAGTTTCTCGCGCGTGAGTTCGAAAATCGTCGTATCAGACCTTCTCTGGAAAAGACTTCAGTCCGGAAGTTGGGCGTTTTGCTTGAACGTGCGTAACACGACGAGCCAACAGCGCGTCACCAGATCCCCCCCCCCCCCCCCCCCCCCCCCCCCCCCCCCCCCCCCCCCCCCCCCCCCCCCCCAAGGAGCATCGCTCTGCCATCTTCTCTCTTCTTTCGCGCGGCACGCGTCGCTTCATGGCCAAGCCAGCCGCGCCTAATGGCTGAGGCGTGGCGGGGCGTGGCGGGGCGTGGCGGGGCGTGGCGGGGCGGCACTGATCGTGCGGGGGCGTCTGAGAAAGGGGCTCGCTCCTCTCGGCGGGGATGATCGGGGTGGTGCGGCACCAGGAAGGGACAGACTGGGCCAATGTTGACTGATGCTAGAAACATTCATTGCGCTTTCGGATTATATGAATAATTTTGTAGACAGTACAAAGCCGATTTTTTTTCATTCATGAGGTATTAAAAGATTAGTTTATACTATAAACGAATTTTTATGGCTCATCAACAAATTTCGTTAATCTTTATTGACGTAAAAATTTATTAAAATTTAAAAATTTAATTTAAAATTTATGAAATTTATGAAAAGATTTGAACTTGCTCCTGGTAAATTCTTCGTGAAAGCTTGTTTTTACAGCTATGTATCTGAGCAGAAGACAGCCGTCTGTATTTTGAACTCGCCCGGTGCAGAGCCACTTAATTAATTTGCGTGCTCCTGACTGTGGGCCCCGCGGGTCTTGTTTCTTGCACCCGTCTTCTGCTTCGATGGCCTCTCTCGCCCCCCCTGCCGCTCTCCTAGATCCCATCTATTCCTCCCCACACAGTTAAAATTTGTGCTCACGTGATATGTCTAAAACTTTTACGACGTTTTCATATGAGGAAAACGACGAAAAATCCTTGTCAGTTATGAAGAACTTTTTCGATAGAATCGATAGAATAGACATATGGGTTCAAGTTTAGTATGCGCACGGTATACGAGTGGCGACATTGTCACCGATCGCCAATGACGATATTGTTGTAATAAAAATTGGCGATAAAATCGTCGTTCTAAAATGACGACCGTTTTTACAGTGCACCAGGCAACGCCAATTCCAGCTCTCCATGCACTGTAAAAAATGAAGTCCGAATTTCTCCATCTCTTTGGTTAGTCAATTTTAACCCGAGCGGGAGATGTAGAAAAATCTCCTTCAGTGGTTGGAGAAGGCCCCTTATGATCGAGCCGTCTGCGAAGGATATATAACCCTCCAGGAGGGGAATCATGATGCTTATTCTAGTAACAAATAAACCTGCTCTCAAAAATTTTTACAGAGTGGGCCATGCCCTCGTCATTTATTTCACGATCGACTTCCACGTTATCTTGCCACCTAAAATGTGAGGCACTTATCTGCGGGGTAGGTTCGGAGGGAGGGTGATGTATGCCCCTCTGGTCTGCCTGTTGCGAATCCTTTGCCAAACGAGGGGGGGGGGGGGGGGGGGGGGG
>CABIKL010002932.1:0-11738 GCA_902196195.1 Aptinothrips rufus | reverse complement strand
TCCCTCCCTCCCTCCCTCCCTCCCTCCCTCCCTCCCTCCCTCCCTCCCTCCCTCCCTCCCTGCCTCCCTCCCTCCCTGCTGCTGGGCAGCTCGGGTCGCGTGTCGTGTGGGGTGGGTGCAGCTGCATCTCGTCCTGCCTGCCTACCAGCAGCAGCTGCTGCAGCTCCTCCCCTCGTCCTGACAACGTCTTTACCGAGTCGCGCGGACTGGGGGACAGCACGTCCGCGTCTCATTACATTGTATCCTTCGTTTGTTTGTGCCAATCCTGAGTGAAGCTGTGGGCGCGGCTATAGGTGCCCTCAGTGACACCAACTCGGTTTGGTCAGGCGGCGATACGCTCGCCTTCACACTTTCTGTCTCGTTGCCTGTTATCTGGGCCGCGTGCTGATGCCATGATTGTCACTGAGGGTAACGTGGAGTGAGCTGTAGAATCGTGATGAATGTTTCAGTCTGGGGAGGGATGCCAAGCCATGAGCATGGCAAGCCGCGGAGTGACCATCAACAGATGTCCTTCCGCTTTCTTTGATGTATTTCTGTTGGGTTTCCTTGCTGTGGCGCCTTGCCTAGAGGCGAGGAGGCTGTGTGGCGCGGCGCGGCGGCGTTGTCAGCTCAAAGCGGGCATGTTATGTAGCCGGAGGCACCTCGGTCCATCTTTGTGGAACATGCGTATCTTCAGAAGGGAAGGGAATATGTTTCGAGCCGTCGAAGCCTCGGTGGGAGCTCCTGCCGCTCTGTAAGCCGGTATGATTTATAATGTTCGGGAGGAAGGTCAGGAAATAACTTCTCCAACGCAGATTCGCCATCTTCTTTTATTTCACAGACTTATACACTATTTACACTTCAATAATTTTCTTCATTACGAAAATAACCCTTTTACCACCAGCTTTGATGTGCCATATTCCAACTACTAGGTCTTTGGTTCAATTTAGATTTACTTTTTATTTTCCCTAACTGTTAAAGAACATCTAAAAATTTTACTGAATGCATAATTAGAAGGGTTAAAATCTCTAAAGCTAAATTTCACCTCTTTTCACTCGAAGTACTAGTCCTAACAAAAAAAGAGTGCAAAGTATAAAAAAATATTTTGTCCTGAACGAACAAGAAAATAATTCCTAAGATGCCATTTTGACCGTGAAATGTCGCCCTCGCATTTATTTTGTACTAGATTGGGTTGTCAAGGTACTCTATATGTACAAATAGAAACTTATTAAAATGCATATGATACGAAACGTGTTTAATGACATTTTGCTGTTTTTCTTGTATCGAGATAGGGGTTTATTCTCAAGCTACAGAATTGTATCTTGATAGTAATACTTTTTCGGCAAGACGGAAAGCTTGGGACAGCATCATCATCACCACCGTCATGATCATCATCACCATCATGATCCTCATTGTCACCATTGTAATGATCACCAACTGCTCTATATACACATCATATGCATGTCATCGTCTGTGAAGCGTAGGCCTATAATATGGAGTACGGTAATACAGTGACACTATGAATATAGGTTCCTAAAGAGGTCATACCAGACCTGACCTCAGGCGCTACGCCGGGCAAGCCGACCCAGGGGACGGCTCCAGCGCCTCTATTGTGTTTGTGCTTCGCGGCCTTTGGGACCTCCGTGAGGAAAAGATTCTACAGAAATGAGCATTCTGAATGCTATTTCATGATAAATTTTGATTAAGTAAGGAAGGTGAGGAATAGGCCTGGAGGACTTGAACAATTCATCAGCTTGTGCTGCGTCTGGATTCGATCCCAGCCGGTCCTCTTTGCTTTGAACACCCGTACATACAGCGCACCGAAACGTTAGTGTCTTCATTCCAGAAACATAGAGAAAACGACAACCGTACCAGTAGAGATAAACTCTTCACAGTCGACTGTGACTAGTGTTGCGATCCTTATGAACTACAGTACCTTTATTTTTCCTCCAGCTTTTTTCAAAAATAATTTAAAGTGATAAATTCAATTTTCTTTTCTTTATCTCTACAATCAGCCTTTGCGATGGGTGACGTAAATATTCCTGTTCTGTCACAAAACTATCGCGTTGGGGTCGTCAATAAACCACGTGACCTTTTAAGGGTAAGTGTGACGGTCCTACTCAGCGCCTATCCCATAATATTGGAAACTACTTCTGGTAGCCCTAAATGGACCGCGTAATTTATGAACTACCCACGTCCTGTGGTATCTTCGTCCCATCGTGCATTTTGGTCATTCCATTTGTAACTTCTTTTTAAGCTTTTAGAGCTGTTCTTACCAACATTTCCAGAAATAATAAAAAAAGTTAATCTCTCAAAGATTTGTTAGAAGAGCATTGATATGCTATTTGTGGTTCTTTACTTTGGTTTGGCAAAGTCAAAGTCCACTAGCGTCTCTAGATTTTCTATTTTCACACCAATCAAAGGCATTTTTCTACTGTGGAAAGTTGGTGGTTATGCATTATTACAAAGTTAAGCAACCAGCGCAAAAGTGTGACTTCTTACATAAACTTGATTTAATATTTCTATCAGCTGCCCACGCAGTGGAAGACATGAAGTGGAAAATGAAGCCGCTTCAAAGGAGGATGAATGTGATGGCAATGGACTGTGATGCATTATTTTGCTTTGATTGGACTTTACTGTTTTTCGTGCAGTATGGGAAGTGATGAGAGCTTAGCCTTGCACACGAAGACTTATTTAGAAGTTCGAAATTAACGTTTCCACTTCATTTCTTCAACTCATTGGCTCCTTCTTTAAATTTGTTCTCCACAGCGTTAATCTTTCCCAAATTCAACAACTTTCACCACACTCAAATTCAGCAGCTCGCTCTTGCACGTGTAGCATCTAATTAAAAATTATTTTATATACACAACACAGCACTTATATATACACCATGAAATCGTACTGATAAAAATAATCAGGATACAATTTTTACACTGCAACAAAGACTTTAACAAGTTCACAAATGAAATTATTACAAATCAACATGAATTTATTAAACAAATAATGGATTTCACGCGCGTCTTCCAAATCTCCCTACTGCGTCTTTTTTAAAGCAAGCAGCTAGTTTCCTCTCATTCATGTGTTGATCATAAAACCAAATTTCTTCTTTTAAATCCTTTCCTTCTTTGCAGACGATATCGTTCGCGCATAAACAGCAGCTATGTACTCCGAACGTTTACGGTATTAATCCTGTCTCTTTGACTCTCTAGAGCCTATCTAACAAGTGGAATGTAGATTAACCATTAGATTAAAAGTTGCTGGGCATGTTGCCATACTACTCTTAATAGAATGAATCAAAGGAGATCTAGAAACTTTGAATATTGTAAAGGGCCTCGGTAAAACTTTACAACATAAATACTCTCTCTCTTTCTTATTTTCTTTTGTCTTTTGTTTCTAAAATATCAACACGCAGCTACAATAAATTAAAAATTTCATTCAGCTAAAGAAGTAACGAATTTGCCTTGCCGCCTTGGCACAGAACAATCAACAGTTATATTACAAAGTCCCTACTCTATTGGACCAGTCCGTCGACGCCTTCTCTTCACTTAAATCACGGTCTACACCGAGATATAACCCGAAGCTTAAAGATCACAATGCGCGGTATAGGGAGGGGAGGGGATGGGAGGGGAGAGGAGGGGAGGGAAGTGAAAGGAGTTACACGCGGCGGGAGGTAGGCTGGGTCAGGAACACACGCGACCTCTTCTGAATGAAATCACAATCAGTAGCGTATGATATCGTAAACCAGGGTGGCTTGAAGAATTGACGAAATATTTAAGATCGCAATTCGCAACTTTCAAGTTTTCTCCTCTGACTGCTGTGCCCAGCAATCAAGTCACCCTGGTTTGCGATTCAACAGTGTGCAGGTGATCGCACTCTACTCTGAAGCCGACCTCGCGTCGCGTGCGGTACAGCCGGGGTCCTACGCTATCCTGAGGGCGAGCAGGAGGGCGGGGGGCAGGAGGGTGAGGAGGGCAGCCGTGGCGATGGAGGCGGACGAGCTCTCCGAGATGACGGCCTCCTTGCGCACCTCCTCGCGTTGCGGCGAGTTCTCGCCCTCGTCCGACATCATGCTGCTGTTCTCCCCCTTGGCGTTGTCGCCTCCCCCCGGCGCCGTCTTCTTGGGCTTCTTGTGCGCCGTGGTGTGCGCTGGAGTGGACGGCTCCTCGGTGGTCGTGGTCGTCGTGGTCGTCGTCGTGGTCGTGGTCGTCGTCGTGGTGGTCGTGGTCGTGGTGGGCACCAGCGAGTCGTTGTGCAGCCAGAAGACGGGGCTGAACTCGGGGTGCACGTCGAGCATGGCCACCTCCCGCTTGCTGCCGCTGATGGCCCGCTGCCGCGTCTCGCCGTCAGGGTACACGGCCACGAGCTTGCCCGTGTAGGGCGTCTCGCTGTCCGTGTGGTTGCCCACCAGGGTCACGTTGACCGCCGTGCCGGGGGACAGCCGCGCCTCCACCCTGGAACACAACTCACGTTACAGCCTCGTCCTTGTCCAGGTTATTTGACCCGGCAGCAGGGGTCAGGTCAGGCAGCCCGGGGGGCCTTGCCAGCCGGCTCCGGTAAGAGAGCTGGTCTGGTCGGGGAGCTGACGTGACCAGAGATGACGTCACCGCACGGGTTAGAGCTGCAAGTAGTCAGGGATAGGCCGCTCGCTCGGGAAATAAACTTGAGTCCACTATTAAACGGCTATTCTCGTAAAGTACTGGAAAATTTCCTCCCAAAGCATAGTAAGTCGAATTTTTTTGAAACATTTCATGCTTGTTCCGAACCTGGGAAGCTTGAAATATGCCTTCAGAAATGTTATGACTTTTCTGGTATTCTAAGCAACTGTAAAAGTTTTAGTCGCCACTTTCGAAATATTTTTGGCAGTGCACTTTCACTGCTAGAAAAAATCACAACAAAAAGTACAATCAAGTATTGTAAATTATTTTCCCAATCGCATTGTAGGCAAATATTGCACCTTCCCCGCCCACGCATGCATGTTACAATACGTATTGTACCAGAAATCGTATGACCTACAATTCTGAATTGTAAATTTTTTCCAAAGAGTGCAATATTTTTTGCAGTGTTGTACTGACCTGTGCACCTCCTTGCGCTCCTCGGACTCGGCGATGCCCCACTTGATCTCCTCGGTGGTCTTGGTGTTGGGCAGGCGCACGGTGGTGGGCAGACCCTTGAGGATGGCCCTGCCCTGGCCGTAGTACAGCGAGTACTGCGCGTCGTACGCCATGGCCGAGTCCACGTTGACGGGGAAGGCCCCGTTGCCGTTGCGCAGCTGGGTGTGGCCGAGCACGCGGGGCTGCCGGCTCACCTTCTGCCGCTTGGTGGTGAAGCTGGTCACGGTCAACTCGTAGCGCTCCGGCTCCGTCTCCACCAGCAGCTCGCCGTCGTGGAACTCGGCCGCCTTGTCGTTCTGCGGGGAAACACAGTCGTTCGTAAGGGGCTGTCCATAAACTACGTAAGGCTCTTAGGGGGGAGGGGGTCCGAGCCTGCCTTATCCTATACCAAAAGCATGGTGAGGTTAGGTTTCTCGCCTTACGAATGAAGGGAACGGTCAAAAAGGGCCCAACTTTGGCTTACGTAATTTATGGACGACCCCTTACGCTGTGGTGTGGCACTGCACAGTTAAACCAAAACCCATTATCTGGGGCAAAGTCAACCCAAAAACCAAGAGTAATAAAAATAATATTTTTTGGAGGTGATTTTGAGACTAGTTGCAATATGACCAGGAATCTTCGAAACGCTGTTTTAAAACAGGTTTCAAAATCACAGCCAAATATATATTTTTTTTAACTCTTGGTCTAAGGGTTGGGTTGCCCAAGATTCTGGGTTTTGATTTTTCTCGTTTTTCTGTGTGCAGTACTGCTGTTTCGTCGCGTGGCCTGACCTTTGGTAAGCCGTTTACATCCCTCGTTCGTTCCGGCCGTTACCGTGAGACTGTCCCCGACCTTTGACGAGGAAGCAGCGTTTCCCGCATCGTGTGGGCAGATTAGAACTACTGCGGTCTCAGCAGGACTGGCCCGGGGAGGGCCAGGGGGGAAATATCTCCCCCAGGCAACCCCAAAACAGGTATCGTTTCGGACCACCGACAGCCCTTTTCTCTCATTTTCTCCATAAGCGGCCCCTGCGAAAAAATATGAAATCCCCCCTCCCCTGCTATCACCCAGTACGTCACTGGGTATTAGAATTATAGACGCGATTCTTTGACCAATACAGAAAAGATTGAAAAACGAACTTTCTCCCAGAACTGTGGTATGCGAACCCACGGCATTGCAGTCGTAAGAAAGGGGTAAAAGGGGCGGTCTGCGGGTAACAAATTGTGCAGATTTGCCAAACTTTTCCATTGTTTCAGCGCAAGAGCAAGAGTAAGTTAGGTCAAAAATTTCAAGATTAAAGCCATAGGTATTTTGGAATAACTATAGTTCTGAAATTACCAGCAAAAAGGAAGCAAAATTTACCGAAATTATAAATGTATCACGGTCTGTCGCTCACCTGGTCGACGACGCTGATCTTGCCCTGGAAGCCCTTGTGCTCGAACTGGCCCAGCAGGTGCGTGTAGCCCAGCACCCTGCGGGGGGAGCCGTCGGCCACCTCCTCGGCCTTGCGGCGCGCGATGAGGGTGTCGCCCGCGGCCACCGCGCCCACGGGGATCGCGGAGAACCTGTCCCAGCGCTCCCAGGACAGGCGGGCCGCCTCCTCGATGTTGTCCAGCACCTCGTACTCGTTGTAGTGGAAGACGCGGCCCATGAGCGCCACGTGGCACGCGGGGTGTCCGGAGCGCAGCACGCCGGCCAGCCACTCGCCGTTGTGCCGCGCCCGGCACACGTACACGTCGCGCTGCAGCACCTCGTTCAGGTTCTCCTCGTCCTCGCCGTTAGTGTTGTCCCCTGGAATGGAACAGAGCGCGCCGTCAACTAATACTGCTTCTTTTTAGTACTTTCTTTAAAAGAGGAAAACAAGATATTGAGGCGATATCTTGGTGACTCTAGCAGTGAGGGTACACTAAAATGTAACTAATTACATTGTCCCCCCAAAAACGTTACTTTAATCGTCGACTGTTTTCTTCTTTAAAAAAAAATTTTTGTCTCTTTTTTTCCAAAATCTATTTTTTAAAACGTTTTTTTTTTCTGCCCGAGAACCGTACCTTAGAAACTATTCTACAAAAATTTAAATTTAAATTTACAAAATTTAGGTGGACTTTGTTGGTGAACTCACGCACCTGGCACGATCTCGTAGGCGCCCACCACGGCGGCCTTGGAGCGCTCGCCCATGGACTTCTTGACCCAGCGCAGGGTGCTGGAGGTGATGAGGGGCGGCGAGGAGTACTTGGAGCGGATGTGCACCACGTCCTCCCCGGTGCCCAGGGCGGGCCCCAGCACCGCGCAGCAGCACAGCGCGGCCAGCAGCAGCCGCATCCTGCGAGCAGCAACCATTTGTAAATCAGAGGGCTAGTTCGGGGGTCCTGGAGGAGATCCTAGAAGTTCATTGGGTCCCTTCGTCCACCTCCACCTCCTCCTCCGTCCTCCATCCTCCTCGTCCTTCTGCTAGTCCTTCTCCTCGTCGTCCTTCTCCTAGTCCTTCTCCTCGTCGTCCTTCTCCTAGTCCTTCTCCTCGTCGTCCTTCTCCTAGTCCTTCTCCTCGTCGTCCTTCTCCTAGTCCTCCTCCTCCTCCTCGTCCTTCTCCCAGTCCTCCTCCTCCGTTTCCTTCTCCAAGTCCAACTCCTCCTCGTCCTTCTCCTAGTCCTCGTCCTTCTCCTCGTCCTCCTCGTCCTTCTCCTAGTCCTCCTCCTTTCGTCCTATACTCCTCCGCGTCTTGCTCATCCTTCTCCGCAGCGCTGAGAATCATCTCTACAGCGCTGCGGAACATGCCTGCCCGAGTGCCTGCCAGCGCTGCCCTGCCTAGCACTAGCACTGCCCTGGCCTGCCACGTTCTGCAGAGAGATTTTCTCTCCGCCCCGCCCCGCCCCGCCCCGCCCCGCCATTGCGGCTAAGCGGAGCGAGGCGGAGCAGCGGTGGTCTTCCCCGCCCGGCAGGCCCGCCTGGGCCTTCCCTCCTCAGTCCCGCTCAGCTGACTCACGCCGCGCCGCGTCGCGCCACGCCATTTCACTGCGAAGGCCAAGTTCACGGTTTACGGTCAGCTACCTCAGCTGCTCAGCCTGTGGGTCTTGCTTAGCGTCGCGTCGGTCTGTGCCACGCCACGCCACGCGTTACCTTGCCTCGCCAAGCCACGCCACGCCTTGCCACGATGCCAAAGCCTCGCCGCACGCTTTGCCCAGGGCTCTAGGGAGCCCTCCTCCCTCCTGCTATGGGCGCGCGCAGAGTTTGCTCAGGCTCGATGCTGAGCGGCACCTGGCGGTACCATCAACGCCAAAAGTATTGTGTGAGACCGGGACTCGCGCCGAGGCTTGAGTTGGCCTGGCGGTTGGCGGTTCGTTGGCGAGTCTCTGTCGTTAGGCCGCACAGGCGACCTGCTTCCCATCTACTGCTGCTCCTAGCTGCTCCTCCCCTCGGGCGAGCGACACAGCTGTAGCCTCTGCCCTGCGTCTGAATGAATGAATGAATCGGTCAAAATATGTAGCGTACGGATTCATTTCGGACGCGCGCTCTACTGCTCTTGAACGTACCCCGTCCACAGAGTGCTTTGCATCAGGATCCCTCAGTCTAGGCCTCTGCCGTGCGCGGCGCGGCGAGCAGCCAGTGTCGGTAATTCCTTGCAGAAAGTACCTGATTACTTTCGAGATGGAGAGAGACAGTCCATAATTTTGCGCGCTCTCTCTTCTCTTCCGTCTCTCGCAGGCCGCTCCATACAGTATCAGACAGTATTTGACAGCTCGCAGAGCACGTGTTGCCAACCTTTCAAATTCAGACCCACCGCCGGAGCCGCTCCATACAGTATTTGACAGCTCGCAGAGCATATGTGTTACCAACCTTTCAAATTCAAACCCACCGCCGGAACAAAATAATGAAACGCGAGTGTGGTATTTGGTCCGTCACTCAGGGCTGCCACTCTAACACAAACACATCGCTGGGTGGTGACAGGGAACTCTACTCTGGACTTTACACGGGGCAACGCGCAGTGATTGTTTCCCGGCGTACGGGGGTGTGTCCGACACCCGTCCGACACTTGTGTGCAGCCCAGCCCGCACTGCTCCCACATCACGCTAGGTTATGGTTGCCCGTGTGACAGCCATTCATTGTAGAGTGCCTGGGAGAGTAGGCACGCTGCGCCACGCCACGACACGACACACGACGCCCGTGCATTCAGACAGACATAGGTGCGTGAACGCAAGTCCGTTGCACAACGTTCATTCTTGCCTGTGGAAAACGAACTACTCAATTATTCGCAGCCTGAGAAGGCAATTCACACCGAAGCTACTACGCCCGGCCACGCCCGCCACGCCCTTTGCACGCAGACCTGTTTGTTGTGGTGCCCCACCACGCGCCGGGGACTTGCGAATGTGTCACGGCTATTGTGGAGCAATGTCTGTGTGTGTTGGGAGGGGTCAGCTACACGCCCGCGACATTATCGCTTTCCGAGCGAGACGACGCGACCAGCGGTGATTTGCGGAGCGAAAAACAAAGAAAACACTCAAATTAAAAAGCCCGTTACTTAAAACTGTTGTTCGAATGATCTATTTTACTATAGTCTGTCTCAGTCATAAAGGGTTATCTTCGGGTAAGAATGCCCCTGGTTATTGTTGTCAGGCTTGAATTCCTGGAATGACTGGAGGAATTCGAGTCACTTTGGCAGTAGAATGAATCTACACTCTACAGTACTCGCAAGGTACAGTTCTTGTGGCAGAGCGGGGCGGGGCAGGGCGGAGCTGCGGCCGCTCGCAATCGGAGTCCATTGTGCAGGACACAATGCAGAGACTGCTCTGGGCGCGCGGCTCGGCTCTAAGCTCAGCTCGCGGCTAAGGGGCTCTGAGGTATCTGTTCGTCCTCAGGCATGTATAATTCTGTGTGTCTTGCCTCAGAGGAGCGGCATCTGTACTTCCACTGCCTGGAGAACGCACGGTTAGAAGTTTCTGTAAACATGAAAAAAAATGAACTGAAATTTCTCTAATTTTTCCTAATACTTTTCAATTTTTTTCAAAATTTATTATTATTGAAAAGGGAGAGTTTTTTAATCCTGACCTGCTATTGTTACGCTGGGTTACACGTTAATTACCGAGAATCGTTCACATTGCAACACTCCACGGGGTGAATTCAGAGGTCAGAGCGGGTCAGAGCCCATTTGGTGTCGAATTGACCGACTGACCTAGTGGTGCCCTTCGCCCTTCTCCTTCACTATCCCATCCGGCCAAGGTCTTCATCAGCTGTCAGCTTGTCACATGTCATGTTATTGCAAAGCACGCCCAAACTGTCATGTCGGTCGGAACGGAACAGTATATTAAATGGAGCTGATCAGTCATAGTACTGCTGTAACATGTTACACACTGGGTCTCTTGACCTCTTCAGGCCTCGCTTCCTCCCGGTCGGTTGGGAACCAGAGCCGTGTACGTGCTCACGGCAAGAACGTTTGTCCTGTGTTCAAGGATGTTACAGTTCTTCCAAGAAACGTGTATGGATTACTTTTTGGGAAACAAAGGAGTGTGCTTTGGATTCCAAGGAATCATACTTGGATTTCAAGGCTCTCCCATTGGATTTCAAGGAATCACCTTCATGTTTTTGGAATAGGCTAACTGTAGAATACTTGGAAAAAGAGACAACTTTTTTTACGGTTCAGCAAGCACACTGTGGGAGGAAGCGGTAGGTTTGCTCTTAGCGTTAGCAAGCGCAGCATGGAAGTAGGCGAGGGAAAAGAGGGGGGCGGGTGGGTCCAGAACACACCAACTGGCAGTTCACTGACCCTTGTTTCCATTTCTTCTGAAGTTATTAAGAACCGAAAAATACTTTTGCGGACGTTTAATTCATCGCTGCGCTCCAAAATGAGAGCCAGTGGCCGTCCGTATCCTGTGATGAACAAGAATCCTGAAAACTATTCCATTCATACTTTTATTTCCCTAAAAATTTAATACATCCGTGTCTCCTAATTAAAATTTGCACTGATAGCGGAATCCTGTAAGCCTCCGCACCGCCTGTTTATTAAAATACTTCTTGCGTCTCGGCTGGCTGCCTCGGAAGCCTCGACCAGGATCCTGCACCTGCTCGGAAAGCCTCTCCATAATTCTCCAGAGGCCCCCCCACCCCCCACCCCTCTCTCCAGGCCCGCACGCCCCTGCGTACAGCCCTTGAAGCCTCTCGAGCCCCCTCCCTCCTCTTGCAACTCGCATCTTTGTCTTAGTCACGCAGCTACAGTCACCGCACCGGCTTCAACGCTTGATTCCAGCCCCGCGAACGCGACAAGGACTTCCCTTCTGCGCTCCTTTGACCCGGGCAAAGGAGGCTGGAGGGAGAGGTATAGGGCGATCTTAGCGATCCCACACGGAAAATAGACGATTAATAGATGTTTATTGGACGTCTAATATCTGCGTCCAGTAGACGTCTAAATGGTTACTTCCTGGATGTCTACAGACATCTTATACGTCTAACAAACGTCTACTAGGTGCCTATAGACGTCTAAAGTACGTCTATCGGTGGCCGTAGACGTAATTTAGACCTCTATTAGGCGTATAGATTCTTCTACTTCTATAGGCATAGTCTATACACCCTTACTTCCTTACTAACGAATTCGGCGGTTTCTTCATACACTACAAACAAATCCCAACCGTCATAACGTACTAACAAAATTCGTTAGTATTATGAACGAAATCGTTAGTATTA
>CABIKL010002931.1:0-11739 GCA_902196195.1 Aptinothrips rufus | reverse complement strand
AGCTAAGGCTTTGGCAGCCTTAGCTGCATGAGCTAATGAGTTGGCTGCGATAGCTAACTCTTAGCTATAGAAGCAAAGTCTTAACTGTCCCTATACCAGCGATTGCCTTCGCTGCTACAGCTAATCTGTTTTTTGCGTGCATGCTTTTGGTATAGGACCGTAAGCTGGACCAAAACCCCCTCACCCCTAAGAGCCTTACGTAATTTATGGACAGCCCCTACGGTTTTGATCAATTGGCCGAAGTCCTTCTCGAAACTCAGATATTTTTAACAATCAAGGTAGACTACGAGCAACGGGTGGGTCATCTCGGATAGGAGACAGCGAACGACCTGAGAGCGAGAGAGACAGGCGCTGAGCTCGAACGACCTGCTGAGCGTAGGTGCGAGTGAGAGCGCGCCCTAACGAACCGACCCACTATTATGACAGCAGGTGGAGGACTTTCCAGGACCATTCCGCGAAAAGAATCACTGGCGACTGGTCACCTTGTATTCCACCACCACTATACTGCCTCTCACAGAAACGAAAGTACACTTCCTAGATCGAGCTTCAAAGCAATACCTTCAGGGGCTGTATCCGCGCAACATTACTTCCTGTCGGCGAATCACTTTACTATCCAATTTTCCGCTATTTTTCAACGACTGGCCGGGGAAGGACCAGGCCCGCGCACTTTCAAACCCGTCGTCACTTCGCACACAAGTTGCTGTCATTGAGGCCAGGCAGACTGAAAGCCGTAAGGATTCAACGCGCGCCGAAATGAGAAGACGGGGAGAGGAGAGGCGATACCGCGGACAATGGCTACCCCGCGGCGCCTGCAGACATGCAGGTGCAGCAGGCGTACCAACAGGCCGTTTACAAGTCCTACGTACCATTATCGTATTGGAGACAGCTAGCTCGTAAGTTACCCCTCAAATTATTTTCAAGTGTCATACACTGTCCATCAAAAGATCGAAGTTCGCGCCTGTTCATATGCTGTAGGTGCATCATTTTACAAGACAGAAAAAGCGGACTTTCAAGCTTATCAAAGTTCGAAATTTTCTAGTCAGTAGGTTGGTAATATCAGTAATCACCACCGCCCCGACACTTCCTTTCCCAGACGTTATTGGCACTCTTGATTATAAGGATCGGTTCGCTGCCGAGCGGGCGCCAGTCTGATTGGGCGCGCGATTTAAATGGGCACAATGGGCTGGCCAGTAGTGCAGTAAGAGGTCCGGTCCCCATCAAAGGGAAACAAAGCCCCACAGAGCCACGCCTTCTTAGAGAGACTGGAGGTTGGAGAGAACTAATACACGCCGTTAAAGTTTTAAGATGTAAAACGACTACTTTGTCTTTCATGAGCCAGCCACACATTGCTAGATGGCTTCATAGCATCCGACCACCACGGTAAAAACGATCCCCTGAAATTCAAGGACAGGCGGATGTCAAGGATGTGGCTAAAAGCCCATAAGGACCCTTGCAGTTATTCAGCTATCCTTGGATTTCAAGGGAACGTTTCTACCGTGACAGCTCTAAATGTACGAGCAAGCAGCACTGCTGCAGGACCTGTCCGAACATTGCAATCCTTTTCCTCTTAGAGTGTACATCTGTCAGGCTGCACCTACTTGTGGACGTACCGGTGTTGGGCGGTATCTCGAGCGCGGCGTCCATCCCCTCGCCCGGGTTGTTGATGATCTTCAGGTTGAGGTAGCCGGGCCAGAGCTTCCAGACGAGGGCGTGCGTCTCGAAGATCTTGATGGCCGTGGCGGCCAGGGTGGGCAGCCCGCCCTCGTTGATGCTGGTGGCCATGCGCTCCAGCGCGCCCGGCGGGGCGGGCCGCACGCGCTCCACCACCAGGGTGGGCGTCACGTTGAACTGGTCGGCGGCCAGGATGTCGCTGAGGTTCGCGGCCAAGTCCCGGCGCAGGCAGCCCCACAGCCCGCTGCAGGGCTGCACCACCTCCACGGCCTCCAGCGCCTGCTCAGGGAGCTCCCAGTACGGGCTGTGCAGCACAGCCGCGCCGCGCGACACCTGCAGCAGCACCAGCAGTACCTGCGCCAGCAACAGCACGACGCCGGCGCCGCCCCCACGAGCCATGGCGACCAACTCGCTGTTGTGACTGCTGTCGACCCGGCATAGGGACAGGGCTGCGGGTCACAGCGGCGGCCGAGGGGCAAACAAACAGAGGCGGGGGGGGGGGGGGGGGGGGGGGGGGGGCACGTGCAACCCACTGGCCCACACCCGACCTCGGCGGGCCCTGGCCGGGGTGCGACTCGTGCCAACTGAGCAACGCGCCTGCACGCACGCACGCACGCACGGACGGACGCACGCTGGCAGGCAGGCAGGCAGGCCGTCACCCTCGAGGAGACTCTCACTCATATATGGACGCGAACCAACACACACGGACGCACGCACGCACACGTGCAAAGCGTCGCGACGTAGGACGACACGGCGCGGCGATGTACGAGAAAGGGTAGTGGCCGGTACGCGCGTCCGGGCGGGGCTGCAGACGGGACCAGAATGCAGCGCATTGCGCTGGCCGGCCAGCCGGGGCTCACGCCGACACCCGGCCCGGCCCCGCCCTCCCCGCGCTGCCCCGCCCCGCCCCGCCAGGTCGGCAGGCCGCCACAGGCCACAGGGACCGCCTGCTCCTGGACGTTCCCGTCTGGGCGGCCAGGTGAAAGGGGCGGGAGAGAGGGGGGTCGTTAGGACGGGCCGGGGAAGGGGGAGTTCTGCTGTTATAGTGGGTGCTCCTCGGAAGGAAGGTGTCCACCGTCCCGGCATCCTCGAGCCTCATGACATCTTATTAATGTCCTACTCTCCACGCCCTGAGTGGTCGGAGAAATGACGTCATCAAGAGATGCGTCGCACTCTGCAGGCTGGCGTAGCAGCTTGCTGGTTCGCCCGATCAGAAAGTCGATGACACGCACGAAAGTTCTTGACAGTTTTCGGTAAAGCAAACAAAACAAGCTTAGAGCTTTGAACCATGTCGAGGCTTGGGATTTCGTCCTCGTCTTGGGTCGTCCATAAATGACGTTCGGGTATTTTTGAGCCCCTCCCCCCTTCGCCCTCGAATGTTGCCTACCTTCCCCATGCAATTAGATAGGCGGTCCGTTTTGGCCAGACCCCCCGCCCTCCCCCCGAAAGACACGGACGTACTTTATGGATGGCCCCTCTGTGAACATATAGAACTTAAACGGCGTCTTCGTAGTTCTTCAAGCATGAGTTTTAGTCCTCTCATCCGCTTGTTCAGATCAGGAACCGACAGACCCGAGGCAAGTTACATTTCCCCACCTTTCGTCCCCTTTTCATCTTTCTATGCTATTTCATTCTCTCCACCTCAGGCGAAGACATGATGATGTGGACCGCTGAACATCGTGGACTCCCGAGGCGCTGACAGATGGGGATGGGGGCAGGCGAGGAGAGTGGAGTGGAGGGCAGCCGGGAGTAAAAGGGGGGGGAGGAAGGGCAGAAGAAGAGGTGGCGTGTGTAGCGCTCACGTCCGCATGGTAGAACACCCAAGAACACCTCGATGACAGCGGACTAATTCATCACGATCGTAATACCCTCAGCGAGGAGCGAAATCCAAGCAAGGGAATTCAGTAAGAAATGGTTGTAGTGGGATCGACAGCCAAAACTACTTGTTTGCCTAATATGTAATGTGAAACACTTAAGAGGATGAGGGTGAGTTTTAGTAAGATACGAGACGGGGGAAGTCCATTAGATGATCAACCTTGTGAGAGCAGATCGCATTTTATAATCCCCTGACTTTTTAAAAACGAAGTCACCCAGCTATATCAGATGAACACAAGTAATTGACCGAGTCAGGACGGAAGACGACCCTTTGCTTCACTTGGTGCCACCACGATCCGATGACTTCGTGTTCTTCCCGGTGGGGACGGCACCGCCTTGCTTGAGAAACTGACCCCTACTCGTCCGCAGTGCAGCAGAGTCTGAAGTGTGGCCTACCCACTCGGCGACCCCACCGGACAAGGCGAGCCTGGAAGTTGCTCACCCAGCAGGTCTTTTCCTGCAATGGATTTCAGCCTGAAGGGAGAGAAGAGTTTTCACTACTTTGTTGAAATTTAAACCTCATATCTGCTGGCTGAGCCGCCCTAGACTTCAGACAATCTTTGTTTTTGACTACTTAATGTACTCAAGTCAGGTTCTTGGAACTAGGTCTGAAAATCTGTTCCAGTAATGATCAACATTCGAGAAAAAACAAGAATAGAAACATCAAAAGAATTTAATGTGAAGTTGAGGACTCTTAATTCTTTACCAATCTGATCATAACTGATTTTAATCTTATTTTTTCGTAACTGTGAATGGCAATGATAGTCCTTTATCTTTGAAGCCAAGTTAAGTCTCGAGCACCAACTCCGCGACGTACGGAAATAACAATACTTTCCCTTGACTATCATTCTGGTTTCACCCTCCTTCGAGATTATAGTAATTTCAATCATGGAAAGCATGCCGCCCCGTCGAAAAAGCAAGCTTCCAATGAAAGAAATGTAATGAAAATTTTGATTTTTACTTGGACTTTTTCAAAGTGTTAACCCTGAAATTTAATGATGCAGATATGCAGATACAGCTAAACGGGAATTGTGGAGTTAGTCCTGGTCGATATCTAGGATATCTTCAGGATCAGACAATACATCAGCCAACAAATTGAAAGATGGAAGCAGATGAACTGCAGATAAGGCAGTTGAGCTACCACTCCATATCAGGCATGTGCCCATGGCTTTTTTGAAAACTTACGAAAGTTTGATTTCATCTTTGCTCAGAGTTAATGTTTAGATTCTACAGGCTGGGTACTAATGGTTCCTGAAAGTGAAATACACTAAAATTATTAGAAGTTTTGTTTTTATTTTACTTAATTTGTCATTTACAGCTCGCAGTGACTAAGATCACACAGGATTGTACAATATTTAGTCATACATTTAAGCCAAGAGGTCAAGTAGAGTGACATTACTTAAAATAATATGAGATTTCATGTGTGAATCTGAACACAATTCCTGAAGCAAAAAGCAATCCACAAAAATCTTGCAAAAAAGAAATTAAAAAATATTAAATCTTGACAAGTGATTTTTTTTCTACCTTACATTGCTTATGAATTCTGTTTAGAATAGCTGCAATGCAGATGCCCACTTTAGTGCAACACTCAAAAATCATCTGTGTTCACAAAAAGAAAACAAATTTTTAGAGCAATAACTTTGTGACGTGATAAATATCAACAGCCCTACTACATAAATATATCCTAATGAGCTTTGTTCAATCTCTCAAATGAAAATTCAAAGATCTAAAAGAAAGTTTTCCTTCCTTCACCAAAAATTCAGAGCTCTGATTCAAAAATCAAATCTAAGTGCTGTACAAAAGGATGACTTCTAAACTGAAAACTGCTTTGAAGCAATGTATTGCACGCTATAAGATATGTGGCCAACATTTATGTACAGGGATATAAAAACAGTCATGTCAGAAAAACATGAATAGAAACAAAACAAAATAGGAATGCAAAATGATGACTAAAATATCATGAACATTTAGAGCTTCTGTGCACCACATAATAAGGTGCTACACCTAATATCACAACACACTGCTCTCAATCTCTCATAAGCACTCAATTTTGAGAGGAAATCAACAAAGTGGGACCTCAAACCACAGCTACATCTCAATTAGAAATTCAGTCTTAGTTTTAATGTTGAAGACTTTTAACAACAGCAGATATCTTTTCCTTGATATCAGCCTTCTTTTTCGCCAATGGTCCATCCAATTCCATGAAAGCATTTCGATTAATCTTGCCAGGAACCACCTTCTCCACATACAATGTTTGCTGCTGGGTGAATATTTCTTTCAGAGCCTGGAGCAACAAAAATATCAGCATGAATTTAAAAAAGCAAAAGAATCATTAGGTTCAATATATTTTTTAAATTGTAAATCAAAAGAGTCTTTGAAAAATTTTCATTTACATGTAATTTATGCACACAGTTAGGAAATTATAAACTTAACTGACCTTGTCCAGCTTCTGTAATTCTGCAACTTTGTCAGCTAGTTCAGGTCCATCTGCTTTTAACTTTGTTTGGAGATCACTGACTGCTTGAGTTTCACTTTTCAAATCACTGGAGATGGTTTTCAATGATGAATTGAAACTATTGACATCCTTGACCTGCTTAAGTTTGTTCAACTGCTCGTCATAGGCATCATAAGCATTCATACGTTTCAGTTGATGGCCTGACAAGAAGAAAAATTACTTAGTACCATCCACAAGCACAAGAGCTTACTTTGATATTGCAGATCATAATTACCTAAAACCTTTTCTACAAAACCAGCAATTCGTAGTTTATTTTCATTTGCTTCATCTTTACTGATAGAGAAGTCAAGTCGCACATAAATGATGACAAGAACAAACAGGAGGAAAAGAGCAACAATCACCAGGAGTGGTTCTTGTAACATCAGCAAATGAGGAAAAGTGTAGTGAATTTCCAAATCCTGAAAACGAAATAGGTATTAGTTCATACTGCAAAAGTTCAAAACATATCATATATATACCTGCGTTCTTGTCATCTGACCTGGATATGATGTTCAACAAGATTTGTCTTGTGTAGAACTATTACCGGACGTCCTTTGGTATCCAGGTATGTGAAGTGAACAGTATCTGGTAAACGTTCGATCGGGTAAGGAGACTTCAGCTGAATGTTGTGGCAACCTTCAGGGAGAATGATCCTAAAAAATACAAAAGGTCATCTGTAATTAAGAACATGCAATCCATAAAACAGCAGAATACCATTACAAATTTCATTTTGCTACAGAATCGGCTAGAGATGGATGCTTACCTTGTGACAGCATCATCTACAACCATGTCGTCAAAGATGTGATCAATAAAGCGGATTTTGAGAAGATATTGGTCACCGGAGTTGTACAAATATTCGTAACTGGGAACATTGTAACCAATCACATAATGGGTTTTCCAGCCACCAAACAAGGGAAATCTTGGACGAAGATTTAGCTCAACAGCATCACTCATTACTCTCATATTGGAAGTAGAAATGTTTCCAATATCATCTCGGTAATAAGCATCTGTCGCAGAGGCAGGAAGGATTGTCTTGAAACTTTTGACACTTGAAAGGCCACTCCCACTTTCACGTTGGAACTCGTATCTGGAAAATGAACCCTTCAGAACAGATCCAGTGTGTTCCAGATCAACTGTTTCTTCTATGGCAATGTTGCCCCAATGGGAAACTTCAATATGCCTCTGTAAGTTTCGCACAGTCAGGAACGGCGTGTTGTTTTCACAGTGAATGACCATTTGATCGTAGCTAAAGGCTGGAATATTATCGTAATGACCATAGTTGAGAGTCATATCCGTCTGGGTGACAGGCTTGAGTTTGGTGTAGTTTTCCACATTGCGTGCACTCAAATTCACAGTGGTTTTCTGCTTCAACACCAAGTAGGGACTGAGGATGTAGTGATTCCCAATGTATTTGACCAACTGTTTTTCCTTCTGAGTGATTTCTTTCGGGAAGGGCACCAAGTGGTGGGTGTGAATGCATTCCAAAGTAATGGTCACCTGCTTTCCCGATGCGAGAGGTGTCTTCAGATCAATTCGGTAGAACTGGTTACTACTCTTTTCATGGCCCTGGACAGATGTCTTCACCACCTTTAGGGGTTTCACACCCCCTTTGTTGGGCTCGACGAGATTGGCATTGATGTAAGCCAGCGTCTTCTGGTGATCTTCATCCAAAACAGCCAACACATAGCGAGCTGCCTCGCTGCCCGTATTCTCAAAAATTAGCTGCGAACTGATTTTGACGAGTTGCGATGTAAGGTCGACTAACCTATCTGCCTGCTTCACTTTCACTGATGGACTAATGGTATCAGGAGCGGCGTGACACAAACCGCACCAAAGGACTAGAAATACGAGGCCCAGCCGTACCCAAGCCATTTTAGTGCTTGGATTGTGAACGTGTGAAATTCACAACTAAAACGCCTTGCCACCTCGGCAGGAAAACAAGCAGGACGCCGGCGAAGCAGACCGGTATGTCCACCCGACAGCCAAGCGGTGCCAAACTGGCACCGGAAGTAAAGGGAGCGGCACGTTTGAAATGCGCGCAGATGCCTGCTCGGTTCCTTGGTAGAAAATGGTAGAAAGAACGCTGTGCTTTGATATGTATGCCGGAACGGTTCGTAAGATAGGCTCACTATTCCTGTCTGGCGTTTTCTCATGTCACTGAGCCTTGAACATGGGAACTAACAGAATATATCTCGATTCAACTTTAAGGCTCTAAGTGATCTCTGTTTCCTTGTTTTGGTGTGTCCGCCATTCCACTTCAGCCACGGTGTATCGGACGTCGCAGCATGGCCAACCACAACATGTAAAAGAATTAACATACAATTCCTTTTCTCAACCGAGATTTTTCGAAACGAATATGTACATTTGATTTATTGATTTGCACAATTTTTTGACTTAAAAATTTGCGTTTTAGTCTTAAGTACTGTATTATTCGTTTCTTATGTCGAGTGGTAAGGTGGGTGACCCTGCTCGTCAGTACCTTCTGCTTGAGACCACGACAAGGCGGTGCGCAACGCGCTAGACTCGCACGCGGCCTCCGATTCACGAGGCTGGCCGACGGGCCATTCCCCCACCCTGCATCCTCGCTCCGAGGGAAGCAAGCCGCTCGGGTTTGGCTCGGCTCGAGTCGAGTTGCGTCTGCTTCACTCCCGTCAATACAGCACCGTGCTGTACCGCGTTCGGGACTTCGTTCGTCGCGGTCCGCCGTTGTTCTTGAGTGATATGTGTGTGTTTGTGCAGTTCTAGGTGTTATACGTCGCCCAGTGGATGTTGCAAGGTGTGTAAATGTGCCAGGTTGCCTTCCCTGTGCTCCTCAGAGCTGTGTTAAATTTCTAAATCTCGGAAGAAATGTAAAACGTGAAGGGGGTGTGGAACCCAACCTCCCTGCCGGAGTGCAGATGGCTAATGGGTGTTTTCGTGCTCCACCCCTGTGCAACATACCCCTTCACACCACACTCTCTTAGCTGTCTAGACTGTCTATTCAAGGCGGACCCTGACTTTGGAAGTAATACAAGGACTCTAAGGACACTGACGAGAGAGTTTGAGAATCCAGCTTCCTGGAAATACGGTAGTAGGAGGTGCCACCCTCTTGTGAAGACGTTGTCGGAAGCGTCATATTTTCGTGAATATCAGATCAGTCGAAGTTGCTAGGTGCTTGGCATCAAGTGTTGCGTGTTTTCAATGTGCCTGTCTTTTTAACGACGCTGCTATTCCTTCGTTCAAGACGTTTAATGTGTGAATTACGAACTATCAACCCCTAACGTATTTGGGGTTATGTCAGTGGTGTAAACATTGGGACTGACAGAGAGAAGAATGCGGAAACGGTGTCCTGGGGAGAGTATGATTGGTTTTCTCGACCAGACTTGCGAAAAAGTTAAGCGAAGTCTAACAAGACTGTGTTTAGAGTGAATGTTTTCACACTCGGTGCGTTTTGAATCAGCTTTTCAGTGGCATGAACCGCTGAACCGCCACTATAACGACATGAGAGAGTCTCGGGGGCTGGTCATTGTCATTTAACCCACCCTCTACGGCGAACATAATCCATACGTCCTAAGTCGACGGACAAGTCTCCGTGTTCGGTGTTTGTGTTAAAACGTATTGCCCAGATATTATCGCTTGGTTCGTTTGTTTACATCGTTCGAACGTCCGTCAAACTCATGATTTCATTTGCGTTGGTATCGCAGCAAGGGGAGGCATTATGAACGCATCATGTCTCGGGGTTGCCTACACTGCCAGGACTCGAAACTACAAACCACAGCCGGCGAGTCTTTTGAACACGTCTGTCCAGTCCTTACGCTCTTCTAATACCATTCAAGCCTCTAGATCCGCAATCGCTGCCTTAGATTCATCGAATTGCTTAACTCAAACGCACGAATGAGCTTAAAATCATTCTGAATTGAAATCCTCGTCGAATCAGCATTCTAACTCATCTGACACTTTGACATTTGCGTATCGCTGACAGCTCGGTCATCTTGGAGAAGGCCATGCTGCGAATCGAGTCTCCACTAACCCCCGCCCTTCTCTTCTGTTGCAGGTGTTCGTCTGCTGCATCAGTGAAGTTCAGTGATAAGTGTGAAGTGATCAGTGCTTAAACCGAGGTCGGGAAGGCCTTCGGTAGGCCACCCCTGGGGGTGGCAGTGTGAGAAAGTGATCTTGTTCAGATATTACCGCCTCTTCTTCTACCTAGTGCTCCTGGTGTTTTCAATCTTTAACCTCTACCTCATCATCCTACGTAGTGTGTGCGACACCTGTTTGGATTAAGTGCGCTCTGGATTACTCTACGCCAATTGGATACTTCATCGACAGGATGGCGCCACGCCACTTGGATACTTGGCGCGTCCTCGTCCTTAGCCTCCTCCTCACCATCGCCCTGGATAATGCAGGTATGTTGCATGTTCGCGTTATTTTTATCCCACACGAAACACAAACTCGGACGACATACGAGATAGTTGACCCTAAATGCACGCTTGGGGTTTAAAATGAAGACAAAATAAAAATCTCTCGGCAGCTGCCGGTATTTGAACCCGCGTCAGTCAGTTCATGTACGCATTTGCATTCAGGTTGAGCTTCTCGTGCACCGCGCACGCCCTGCGCGTTAGCATGGCCTTAGCGTGGCCATCGCGCGTTGAATTTTTCATCGCACTACCCTTTCCTCGTCTCGCTGGGGCCCCATGGCGTGGCGTATCGTGGCGCGAGGCCCCTGTGATCGACGCTGATACGGGCACGGGTAGAAATGTACGTTGCCCGGCGCGGCTGGGCAAGGGATAACAACTGACCGGCATATTTAGTAGCGAGCTAACAACTTTGTTGGCCTGTTTGGTCAGTGTTAATCTCGAACGGGGAACAGTCACCATAGCCCATGCGCCCTGCTTATCTGCGAGACCTGCTGTCCCTGCCGGTTCCCTGTCCAGTCCATGCCACACCTGGACAGGTGGTGTCATTCATGACAGCTCATGACTTGGCGTCCCGTTTGATCGCACCCTGACATGAGACCAAGCACTTGGAGTAACTCGATATTCTCACATAGGCATGCTTTGAGCTGAGGTTCTCGCCGGCCTGTTTCCGGATGGGCGTTGACGCTCGGATGCCCCGTTCGTAGTATTTTGACAACAGCTTACGAGGAGGCTGTACTTATGCTACTTGCCTCCTAGCTATCCTCCTCTCATGTTTCTCTCCTCCCGGATCCTGCTTTACTCTGTTGTGCGTGCGTGTCGCGTCCGAGGACTGACGCTGGACTGACTATGGGTAGCCGGCTTTTCTGCCGTTTTACCAACATTTTACCCCACTCCCACTCCCCGCTCCTGCATGGCTACACTATGCCACGCCACGCCCCGCCACGCCACTGCGCCACGCGGAAGCCCCAGCAGTGTGTTGTTATGTGGGTGGCGGAAAGAATCCAATAAATCCTCTGCGGGCCGAGCGAATCGAGCTCGACGCGCGTCTCAAGGAGATGCGCCTCCCCCCCCCCCCTCCTTCTCCACTCTGTTCTCCGTCTGCGTCTCCACCTCGTGTATCGAATTCTCCATCGTCTTCTCCACCTCCCTCTCCTCGTATACGACTCAATATGCTGCAAGTAACCCTGTCGATTGGCTCGTCTCATTTCGTCAAAGAGGAGGAAACCCGGCGGAGCGTGGCGGACAGAGACGATGAATACAGGAGGAGGAGGAGGAGGGGGGGGGGGGGGGGGGGGGGGGGGGGGA